>VHZZ01014148.1:14124-29310 GCA_009801015.1 Silene noctiflora | reverse complement strand
TAGATGATAGAAAAAGCACTTCCGGTAATGTTTTCAGCCTAGGTTCTGGAGCAATCACTTGGAGCTCAAAGAAGCAAGAGACTATTGCTTTGTCGTCCTCTGAAGCCGAATATACAGCAGCCACGACAGCAGCACGACAAGCTTTATGGCTCCAAAAATTGTTAGCCGATTTTCATGTTGAACAAAAGGAAGCTACAGTTATCTTTTGTGATAATATGTCAGCAATAGCCATGGCGAAAAATCCAGCATTCCATGGGAGAACCAAGCACATAGATGTTCAATATCATTTTATCCGAAAGTTGGTGGCTGATGGAAAAATCATGCTGAAGTTTTGTGGCACACATGAGCAGACGGCGGATATCTTCACAAAGTCACTTTCGCAAGCCAAACATCAGTTTTTTGTGTCGCAGCTAGGAGTCGGTAATTTTGAATCAAGGGGGAGTGTTGAATAGTTTGATTCAAAATTAGTTAAATGTATTATAATTATAATTAAGTGGTTTGATAAGTTGGTTAATGGGTTAAGTAGGAGTTATGGGCTGATGTAATTTGCTTGCTTTTGGGCTATGTCGGTTTCCTACTACAATAAAATGACTATGTAAATGTTTTGTTTACTGCAAGTAAAAGAAATCCTTTTTCTCTGTCTCTACACATGTAGTCTGGCAATCACAGCTTTTACAAATAATGCTGGAAAACTATTCCAGCTGAATTCTCAGGAACTATTTAGGCTAAAGCATTCGGTAAGCTCTTCAAATAACATTAATGAGATTGACAAATTACATGATGTGACTTGTTTACACACACATTTAGTCCCCTAACTAGCCTCGTCCCTTACGCTTTTGTACATGAATTAGGGTCATCTCCTATATTTAGTTGCCTATTTGCTCTTCTATGTGGTTTTGGCGCTCTTGGTAGGAGAGGAGTGCCAAACTTGCAATCATGGAGCAATTCGGGAGCTAAATGGATCGCATTTAACGACCAAGCAAGAAGAAGAGATCAATACCAAAGATTGTAGTAGTTATGTGAAATATTTGGGCAATGATGAGGAACTCCCACAGGTCCTAAGGAGCTCCCACGAGTCTTAGGGCAGAAAGCAAAGAGGAGCTGAACTAAAGGAGAACTTGCACGAGTCCTCCCTGACTCGCGCGAGTCTGGAGCCAGTTCGTGGGAGTCCTCCATGACTCACACTTGTCCCCCTGCAGAAAGCTTCCTTCGACCATAATGAGGACTTCCACGAGTCCTACAACCCTTGCTCCTCCTTGGACTAATTTGAGGGGCTTAATCGTCATTTAAGCCCTTAGTTAACCCTAATTTTGTACTTAGTATAATAGCCTATGTAATTGGAGAGAGAAGAAAACAAGCTTTAGAGAGCATTAATACTTCATCTCCTAGTTTAGATTAGCTTAATTACACTTTAATCATTTCCTTATTATTCAAGTAATTTAAGATCTAGTTTGTAATACAAGAATTCTTGGGTTTTTGGATTGGGGAATTGACAACTCCTTATCATCAATCAAAGCTTTCTTCCATTGTTCTTCCATTCTCTTATTCATTTTAAGTTGTTATAATCTTTCACTCTTTACTTAATCACTTATTTACTTGTTTTGTTATTACTTCATCAACATGTTCATGCTTGCTAAGATGTTTGACACCCTCTTTTGCATGCTTACCATTATGATGTGTGAGTAGTCCTATAACTAGGGTTAATGGGGGAGTAGGGGAGTAATCATGGGGTAGATATATGTATGATGAGTTTATATGAATGATTGTTTGTTATGTTCTTCAACTTATGAACATGTTATGTTTGATGAAATGCTTGATTGACAACCTAGCATGATTCTTAATCCCCTTAACAAGACTTGTAAGATATAAACCAATTCGAGTTTTGTTAGACCATGCATTTGTTGAATAGGTAGAACAAAGTTGTTGTAGGAGTCGTAAGCTATAAACCAACTCGGCTCCGAGACCTAGATCTTCCTAAGGGTTGTAAGATATAAACGAACTCGACACTAACCCCGCCGCATAGTCAACAGCCATCATCGTCAATACCTGCTAAACCAACTGTTCACCATCCCCGAATGGATCACCACAGTTTTGAAAATATTAACGGGGTCAGTCAACTGAACAACTATATAAAAGTAACAATGTAAACAAATCAGAATGATCACCACACCGTCACCACCACCATTATCACATCACACATTAAGTAACCGAATACACACCAAAGTGTGTAGCCTTGCTAGTGGAGGATTGCAGCCACTCCACCTAACCACCCACAACACCCGAGTCCCTTAATGTGCACATCCCCCCTGCGCTGAGAGAACGCAGGAGGCGAACAATGGGGGCGAGACTACCTCTCACAATGGCTCACATTCACAATAACAATCACAATCTCAACCACACCCAACACGAACATCAACCACCAACATCGCCATCACAACATCGTCACAATCTTATAATCATATCACAATAAGCATCACAAGATCGCCACATTATACAATACATAGTTCTACAGACAACTGAGTAGGAAACCCTACTTGATAAGCAACTCCGAGCACGCATAAGCAATCAATAACAATTCTTCATGAGACCGTCACCTACAAACAATAAACACATACAATCACTAACTACCCCTCAATAATAAATCTAATATGCCCAATTACCAAATCTCCAAATCAACCCAGATCTAGGGTTTGCTCAACTATTATGACAATCAAAAGATTTAAATAATGCTTACTAACGAGATCGACGCGAAAACAGAAAGCTAGGACTCACAAACTATCACCCTTCGCTTGCAGAACGATTAAGATGAATAGAGAAGTAGAACGTGGTTTAGGTTTTTGTGAAAATGTTTTTAAAAGAGATTAGAAACTGATTCGACGTTATATATATATATATATATATATATATATATATATATATATATATATATATATATATATACTTCTGCAATCATCTTATTCAAAACTGCGAAATAAACCCGTCAGACCGGGTACTCGATCGAGTACGAGCCACTTGACCGAGTAAGACACACTCGACCGAGTGCAGCGCACTTGATCGAGTAAGCCTCACTCGACCTAGTGCTAACACACTCGCCCGAGTTCACAACGAACATATCACTGACAGACTACACATAACCGCTACTCAGCCGAGTACGCCCTACTCGGCCGAGTAGCCTAAGGTCACAAAACTAATGTATTACATTCTGGTGGTGATGGTCTTACAACTGCTACCTTCACTACTTTCCGAGCCCTTGCGATTCTGGTCGAGTGTCCGTCCTTGCGATTGGTAGACAGTCATCGCAAAGCTTAACTTTATCGGGAACTACTTTCGTTGGAACTAGAACGGATAGTTAGTCGAAGCTGGTGGCCTTAAATTGATGCGAGGTATGAACACATGTTCACTAGCGTAGTGGCCTGATGTTATAACACATCCTATCAAGTTAGGGCTAAATGACTTGCAGATTAGCCGAGTACCATTGCACAGGCCAGAGGATGGCAACAAATTCCTCAGCAAAAGGACTGGGATATCAATTTTCAGAATCAACTCGTGAGGGCTCTACCACTTGGGCAGAGCTTGTTAATAAACTCTATTGGATAGATATTGCCATGTCATCCAATACAGTGTCGTAGCTTTTGTATGTGGTCGATGTTCCTAGGAAGCGGTCTATTAATATTGGATTTATTGCGTCAAGATCTTCATTCATCGGTGTTAATATAGCCCGTGTAGTAAAAATCTCAGGTTTGTAGCTTTCTAGATCATCTTTTAGAAACGCCAAATCTGTTATTGTCTTAATTGGGTCAACTGCTCTAGGAGCATCTTCAGCTTGGCCTTTAATAATTTCTGTCGGCAATTCCACGTACTCATTTTCTTCACTTTGAAGTTCACCATTTCCCAAAGCCAGTAAGAAACTCGAAAAAAATGGGTCTTGCCCCGAATGTTTTCAGTAAGACTAAATTTTTTCAGTTGTGGCCAGAGCTTAGAAGCCACTAAACTGTAAGCAACCACTTCTCTATTAGATTTCTGGGGTACAACTGGTAGGATTTGTCGAAAATTTCCCCCAAACACTATAAGTTTCCCTCCAAATATTATGTTTGGGTTACATAAGTCCCGCAGGAGTGTATCCAGCGCTTCTACATTTTTCTTTCTAGCCATAGACGCTTCATCCCAAATCAATAGTGTTGCCTCTCTCAACAGTGTTGCTAAACTGCCTTGTTTTGGAACATCACATGTGAGTGAGGCATCCAGGTCTACTGGTAATTTAAATCGTGAGTGGGTAGTTCGGCCTGAAGGTATGTTTGATGAAACTATGCCTGAGGTAGCTGTGGGCAAGACAATTTTATCTATCAAGCGTACTGCAGCGTATAGAGCGTTGTATAGGTATGTTTTACCTGTGCCGCCTGGTCCATCGATGAAGAAAGCGTCTGGTTTCCCATCCCTCACACGCTGCATAATTGTGTCGAACACTGCTTGCTGGTATGTGATCAATGAACTTATACAGGCTATGGAATCATCTGGGATTGGCGCTTCAAGTGCATCTGCAATATCTTGTGTACACTTCAGTTCAATATCTAATTCATCACCATAGCATTCTAGGCCAAAAGCCTTCATTGATCTACCCATTGCCTCTAGAACGTGTTCAAGAGAACGGTACGTGTGCTCACTTAATTTTTAAACATTGTTTGGGAACTGATGCATGTAATCTTCAGACAAAAAACGGTAGTAATTTTCCCACAAAGCAGCAGGATCCTTTTGTTGGCAGAATATCAAAGTTGTGGCAAAGAGATGCCTTAAGGTAGAAGGCATCTGAATAGAAACTGCCTCATCTAAACACAGTTCAACTGTGTTGTTGGCCACTACTACCCTGAGATTAAGCGCCGCCTTTTGGAAGGTCTTATACAGTTGTCCGTCAAGACTCAAGATCTTCAAATGATTTCGGACCTGAACATGTAGTAATAGCATTCGCAGGAAGAACCATTCACCTTTTGCCGGAGCTACAAACACAAGTCTCCGCACGACAAGCAACTTGTTTTTTCTCTTAAACCATGATCGTTTTTTATTATCCCACCTGTAATGCTCTGGGAACTCACCATATGATTACCTAAGGACTTTCCCTTTATTGTCATTGTTGTAGATCTTGAAAAATTTGGTCAATGGTGTCCGTGTTCTCTTTTCGCTTGAAACAACAGTTTCGAGGTTCTCAGCTGGGCGCATTTGGATACTTTGCATATTATGCAGGTGTATTTGCAAAGGCATGACTGGTGGGTGTATTTCAAAAAGGTCAAACCCAAAAATCTGCAACATAGCTTCACACGGGGAAACCCATCTCCTAGATTGCAACCAGTCAATTTCATCAATGACTTGTGGTCCTTCAGTCTGCATCACGTTAAATGAAATTTGGTCGTGGCCCTTGTACACATATTTGTACAAATACTTTACAGCCTGAATTGTTGAGCACACCTCAACATTTAAGTGGCAATTAAACAAAGTCATCAGGTATGGGTTGTAAGGGATAACCCAGTGATTATCTAGCTCTTGTTTGTGGATTATAATTGTTTTGCTAGTTCTTCTCCGTCTGTATTCGGGTATCCGTCTGAGTTGTTGGTTGTTTTTTGTATAAATTCTTTTGGATACCCATATTTGCAATGACCTTTGATTTTTTTTACATGCGCAATCAGGGTTCATCTTTCCATAGGGACCGTGCATCATGTGTTTCAGCATTGAAGAACGTAGACCTGGATTGTCAACTGGTGGGATTTCAGCACTGACAAATTTGTCAAAGTCTGATGGGTTGTTAATTTTGAATTCAGATTCCAGAATTATCAAGAAGTGCTCATGGGGAAATCCCCTTTTCTGGAACTCCACAACATAGATAAAAGCTGCAACTTTTCCAAAAACTTGTTCTTCCATGATTTTCTTCTTCAGAACACAAGTTTTGCTCTGAATACCCGAGCAACTATGTCAGGTCGATTTTGAGACTCTTCCCTATCAGGAAGTTCTCTCTTGATTTCAGGCCAATTGGCATTGCAAGTCATCGTAACAAATAGGTCTGGCTTCCCAAAGCGTTGCACAAGAGACATTGAGTTTAAATATCTTTTCTTCATGTCTAGAGGTCCGCCAATATAATTAGCCGAAAGTACAACCCGCTTACCAACATTGGTAGCGGAGGTTTCGCTAGTTTCAACTGTATCCAATAGACCTTGATACAACTCTGCCCTAATTGTTTCTTGATTGTTCCTGTAAAAATCTAGTCTTGTGCTCTCTAGTTTGACATACATATCCACTATATACTGCTGCAAACACCTGCCACCTCGTAATAGCATGTTCCCTTGTCTGTTTTGGAAGCGGTAACAGTAGTATTTCCTGCAAAAGATGCTTCTTTAGCCTGATGCCCGTTGGTAGATGTCACCTACATTTTTTTAAACTTTAGTTAGCCCACCCAGGAAACTGGTAATATATAGACACTGTTGAAGTTACTATTTAACTATAGATGCCAAACCTATGTTCAAACTACTTTATGAACCTCAAAAAAACATTATGGCATGTGATGTACTCCCTCCGTCCCGGTCATTTGTTGTCCTTTTCCATTTTGGGGTGTCTCAATCATTTGTTGTCCTTTCTATTTTAGGATTGCATATGATGAGTAATTTGATCATTCACCTTCAATTTAGTCCACTTGTCATGTTATAATTGGCTCCCTCCTCTTTCCTTGGTCTTTGTGCCAAAACCAAAGGACAACAAATGACCGGGACGGAGGGAGTATAACCTAAATTTTCAAGTTTTCCTACCTAAACAGAGCATGTCCACGAATTAGTAACGGTTGTAATAGCATATTACTTCAATGTATGTAATATTAGATGGACTAATTTTTCAATCTATGTTTACATCATTATCCAGGGGGAAACTAATCTATTAATCATTAAAGCATTCACTGGATCTTTCACGTTTTTTACAAGAATGAATGAAGCGGATACTTACGGTTTGACTCATCTTCCAGCAGAGTTTCTGCGTCATCAAAAGTAGAGCCTGATCTGGTGAATTCAACAACAGGAGCTATGCTGCCATTCTCAAATTTCTTTAAACCTTGATGCCAGCCAGATTCACCGTAGGGGATACTACGGTGGGTCATAGCACCCATAATAGTGAAGTATGCGGTGGGACTTTTCTGATTTCCCAGTGACGGTGATATGTGGTCCAATGTTTTCTCCTGTTGCCGATTATTCAGACCAGATAACTGCGACCTCATCCGATGTAGGGGCATTATACACACGTTGGTCTGTTCTTGCATTTTTGTTGATAACAATCTGTGTGTTCTCCTGTACATCTATTTCCTGAGTGAGCGGAAAAATTTGGCATATGGGTTCAGGCTTGTGATTTGCATAAGGATGTCGACAACATCTTACCTAAGTTCTGGTAAGCAGCCAGCGCACCGTTCTGCCTCATGCTGTCCATCATAGAAATACAGTTGTAGGTACCTTGGCCCCCCATCTGTTGGAGAGGTCTGGCACATTGTGATACATTAGGCCTTGAAGTTTGAAGACGTATATCCCTTTAAGCGTTTGTGCATCAAAGTTCCCACCAATAGAGCTGTATTCAAACACATTGTTGTACACACGCGCATACTTTTGGAAATGCAACGCGCGCTCATCTGACGAAGTATATAGGCCAGTAAGTTCCAGTGGGTACATGTTAACTGGCAAATGCATAGTGCCATTCCCACAACATAACTTTTGCGATTCATATTCGAATTTCTGAGCACCATATTTCTGACAATTTTCCACATCAGCTAGTAGGTGTAGTTCCCTTGAACTCGAGTGGCTACGACACAACCAAGTTGAATTCTATATGTTTCTATTTTATTAAAATTCTTTCAAACAGCTGTTGGAAATTGAGATTAACCGTTTTCCATAAGCTGAGCTTATCTTTAGAAACACGTCTGCGCATCGGAGCAGCTGCCTCAGTTACCTCTGGTTTGGTATTCAAAAATTGTTCTGCAGTTGGAGAAAGATTGCTGGGTACGGGTAAAGAGATGCCTGCACATGGCATGGTTTAATCTCAAATCCAGAAGTTAGGGTTGTAGCTAATTTAAGTTCCTAAAAAGAATTACGCATCATGTAGTACCTGTGTTGTTGTTTCTTTCGATTCCTACACTTCTCTTTTCAGATCTTTTTGCATTTGAGTTGCCCGGCATGCTGCAAGCGAAGTATTAGCTTCTCATGATGGGTGATTGCATTGTCCAACTCGTCAAATTCCAGGAAAAAACTACTTGTTCAATATAACTTGAGCTTGCCTTTGAGACACGCGCCTTCGTTTCATACGAGATGATTCATCACCTCCGCTATAGTTTGGAAATTGTTATGTTAAACAAATCAAATTCAATACATCACAAATTATGCACAATTATTTTAGGACTTTCACATTGCCAATAGGTGTTTAGATTGTGGAAAGAGTATATACCCATTGTCAGGCATAGAGGTTGTTTTAGTTAAAGTAACAGTGATTAATGTTGTGATTTCGCCATGAACTTTCAAAACGCATTAACCTGCAATAGCATAAGGTAACAATTGTTAGTGTTAAAGGTGAACGGGCCTGTCGTGCTTGTATATTGTAATTAGCGTAGCAATATACCAATTTAATTGGTACTTGGATTCCTCCGACCTTACATAGCTTTGTAATTTTAAGCAAACCACTGTGAAGCGTAATATGTGTTACTATTGATTTTGTGACAATTTCTTTTTAAATTACTTGTCTATACGTTTGATTTTAAAGGAACAATCTGACATAACTTGCCACTGTAATTCCAAGTCATCGGAATGATTAGAAATGTCAAATAGAGAATGGCAATCCAGGAAAAAGAAAGATAGCACACAGGAAATTCCAAACATTTCAGATGTAATACACGTCGATTTAGCATTCCAAAGTAAATTAAAAGGGCAAAGGCCAAAAACATATAGTTGTTGGTTTCTTAAAAAAAGACAGGGACTTGATTTTGGGAACCTGGTACTACAAAGCCAACTCTATTAGGGCAATGGCGAGGACGTTTCCTAGGCGGGAGTGGTGGTCCATTAATCGTAGGAATCTAGAGTAGTTTGCCACGAGGAGTAGCACAGCTACCTTCCATCAGTAAACAGGAATCCTCAACGTCCTCTTTTATCCCTAAAACCTTTTCCCTGATTGTTCGTAAGCTCTCCCTTTGTACAGCGCAGGACACAACAGCTAATCTAGCCGGGCGCGAGTTGTGATTGGCATCGACAATTTCCAAATTATATACATTTATAAGATAGTGAAGCACCTTTTCAACCATACTGTTTTTGGCCTTCACAAGGTCAACACAGCATTCACCGACAATGAACTTTGCCATTTTAGTTCTATCAGGTTTGTCTAGAAAGGTCAACACCGTGAAATGAGTAGGGTCATGCTCAACGGTGTCTACATAAACACCCTTGACACCTAACTGTTGGCAGATAGTCCTTAACACTATTATGTAATCAAGAGTTACAACCTTAGTGAAAGTCCATAGACCCCTAATTAGACTCCTCTAATTAGATTACCAAATTACAAGTTAATTTAGCTATTTATAGATCTGTGCAACATGCATGAGAAAAAGACATTATAAAATAAAAGGTAAGAAATCATATTTCCTTACATTGGTGATGGGTATAAATTGGCACAACAAGATCTATTATCTTGTTGTTCTTGAGCTAAATGAAAATGGATGATCCTCTAAAAGCAAAACCTCCAAAATAGAAGCCTCCTTCCAATAACATCCAAAAACTAATACCGAAAAGATCTAATATATATTAACTAGATATATATTAGATCTCCCTTGAATAAATATAAAATTTATTACTAAAACTTAGTAATAATATGGAATATTGGATTTTATTTTACTAACTATTAGTAGAGATCTAATATTTTTGGGGATTTTTAGAGAGATAAAATGTTTACGTGCAAAGGTGAATTCATGTAGAAAATGAGTAACTATTACTCATAAAGAGGGGGGTGGCATGTGCATTAAGAGTGGGTGAGCCATTGAGGGTGTTTTTTGCATGCTTGCATGATTAGCTTGGATAGGAGGAAAAGCAGAAAATTGGGAAGAGAAAAGTGGAAGGCATGCTTACGAGTAATAATTATGTCTAAAGCATCCAATTTCCAATTACATTTACACACCCATTTTACTCTAAAATGGGTCCATATGGATTTTATAATTTGTCTCACAAATTAATGTAAATGTTGTATATTTATTATCTTTTATGATAAAAAACGTTTCCCAATTATTTCCATTTCATAACACTCATTATATGTACATGTACTCTACATATATACATAATAAGTACTAACACTACTCACATTAAATAGTCAGTATTAATTTAGTAAATAACAATTAATTCCTAAAACCCGTCTCAATTAATTTATTATTCAATTATCGCATAATTAAATAATAAATTCCGTCGGYCCGAGTTCTAAACTCGATCTCTCTAAATAACTCATTCTACTAACTTTTAGTCAGTTTATCAAGGGACTAATTATACTGTATCTCATACAGATGATTAGATAGTATTTGGGGTTCGTTCCCATAGGTGTGGCCGAAAGAGATCAGTTGAACTCCGTCATCACACGACAGTAACGTCAAACCCTAGTTAGCCAACCGTTACCGATATACGTTGATTAGCTGACAAGTATTGCCAATGAATATCCCGAGTGTATTCCTYAAMATGAGATTTAATATGTACAYGCACTATTGTGGAGGACACTCACTCCAACAATCTCCCACTTGTCCGATACAAGGTGTGCATAACCAATTCTCTTGTCCGTTTTAGATCTTTCACTCAATGCAAGGTGTCTTTCAGGTCTTACTTTCACATGAACGTATCGTGAGTGATTTCCTCGAACGGGAGTGTGACCACAAGACCGGAGAAATCTACCATAGATTACTTCCGAGCGTGACCACGCATTTCCAGTCACAACTCCTCGAGTGGCCCTGAGATACATAAACCCAACGTGGGTGGAGAATTCCTGTATGCCCTATCTATCTTTGCTCAATACAGATCACTATGACCAGTAAATGTCCTTCGGCCTCCTTTCACAGCGCGACCTAGGACAAAAACCAAATTCACTCGGAAACTTTACTTACTCAAATAATAGTCTCCGGTCAAAAGAATCGACTCATAGGAATAACATAGAATTCACTGCCACAACCTGGCATCTGTAATAGAACTAAGGGACTCTATAAATTGTCACTATCCAGCAAGGTGTCATACAGTCTTCCTATGTAATCGATCAGTCATCTCTATGACCCCATGGTGATTCATCAACCATCGATCGACTTACAATCTAGTCACTCCGAGACGTCACCTCATTAAGTGACTAGGGACAAAATACAAAGTTCATCTTGTTCACTTGAATAGCTATAACATTGTCACACAATACTATTCGGATAAACAAAGTATTAAAATYTAGTCAGACTAAATAAAAGRGTTCATCATGAAAACTCAAACAATGAATGTGATTATCATACATGGAAAAATTGATACGATATCCAATTATTACATGTCTCATAATTTAAAGGAATTATACTACTCGTTTAAATCCTATTGAGACGACATGACCATCATGTTTGGCCTTTGATAAAGGCTTGGTTAAAGGATCAGCAATATTATCGTTTGTCCCAACCTTACAAATATTTATTTCCTTTCTATCCATGTAATCTCTTATTTCATGGTATTTCCTTTATATATGTATTGACTTATTACTAGACTTGGGATCCTTAGCTTGAAAAATAGCCCCACTGTTATCACAAAATATAGTGATTGGATCTTCGGCGGTAGGGACCACTCCTAGTCCTTCCATGAATTGCCGAATCCAAACAACTTCCTTTGCAGCTTCCGACGCTGCCAGGTACTCAGCTTCTGTTTTAGAATCCGCAGTGACGCTTTGTTTAAAGCTTTTCCAACAAACATCTCCTTCATTCAACATAAAGACATAGCCGGATTGGGATTTCAAACCATCCCGATCAGTTTGGAAACTGGCGTCCGTGTAACCTCTTACACGCAACTTAGTGTCGCCTCCAAATACTAAGAATGAATCCTTAGTCCTTCTCAAGTACTTTAGGATGTTCTTTACAGCTATCCACTGACTCTCACCTGGGTTGGCTTGGTAACGACTCGTCATGCATAATGCATACGCGACGTCGGGACGTGTGCACATCATCGCATACATGATAGACCCAACAACGGAAGCATACGGGGTAGTCTTCATGCGTTCAATTTCCTCAGGTGTAGAGGGAGACTATGACTTGCTCAAAGTGATCCCATGACCCATAGGAAGAAAGCCTCTCTTAGAATCTTTCATATTGAACCGATCAAGAATCTTATCAATATATGCTTCTTGACTTAATGCTAGTATCCTATTGGATCTATTCCTATAGATCCGGATACCCAAGATACGTTGTGCCTCTCCCAAGTCTTTCATCTGAAAATGATTCCCTAGTCACTCCTTAATGGAAGTTAGAGTGGGCATGCCATTTCCAATGAACAATATGTCATCCACATACAGGAGAAGGAAAGTAACCTTACTCCCACTAAACTTCATGTACAAATAAGGTTCCTCAACACTTCGAGTAAAACCATATTGCTTCAGACCATAGATGTATCTCTTAAGCTTACACACCTTCTTAGGGTTAGATGTATCCACAATACCTTCCGATTGTGTCATGTACACTTCCTCTTCTAGAATCCCATTCAAGAATGCGACAACCGCTAAGATAATCCTAATGGACCGAAGCATTGCGATTGGTGCGAAGGTCTCATCATAGTGAACACCATGAACTTGAGTAAAACCTTTGGCCACCAATCTAGCTTTGTAAACATCTACATGTTTATCCATGCCGAATTTGTTCTTATAGATCCACTTACACTGAAGGGGTCGCGCACCTGCAGGTAAGTCCACCAAGTCCCATACTTGGTTCTCGTACATAGAATCCATTTTGGACCGTATGGCCTCAAGCCAATGCGCGGAGTTGGTACTAGAAATGGCCGATTTGTAGGTAGTGGGTTCGTCATTTTGTAAAAGCAACAAATTACCATCCTCTTCGATGTTGTCGAGGTAACGGTCAGGTTGATGACTGATTCTACCTGACCTCCTAGGAACGTTTACCATTTCAGAAGTGGAGGGAGCGTTTTCCTCTACATTCTCCTTAACCTCATTCTAGGTTTTTGGCTCTTGAACTTCGTCAAGTTAAAATTTTCTCCCACTCTATCTTTTAGAAATAAACTCCATTTTTAGAAAGACAGCATAACGAGCCACAAACACTTTGTTCCCGTGAGGATTGTAGAAGTAATAACCACATGTTTCCTTAGGATATCCTACAAAAAGACATTTGCCAGATCTGGGTGCTATTTTGTCGTTAGACTTTTTCTGAACATATGCCTCACAACCCCCAAATTCTCATGAATGACAAATAAGGAACTTTCCCAGTCCATATCTCATATGGAGTCTTATTGGCCGCTTTATTCGGGCTTCGATTTAGTGAGAATACTGCAGACAAGAGGGCGAACCCCCAAAATGAATCAAGAAGCTCAGTTAGACTCATCATGGACCGAACCATATCTAATAAAGTTTGGTTTCTCCTTTCGGCAACGCCATTCAATTGTGGTGTGCCGGGAGGAGTCCATTGTGATACAATACCACAATCCTTCAGGTGTGAATCAAATTCAATGTTTAAGTACTCACCACCACAATCGTATCGTAGGGCTTTAATATTCTTATCCAATTGGTTTTCTACTTCATGTTAGAACTCCTTGAATTTCCTCGAAAGCTTCAATTTTATGCCTCATTAAATAGACAAAACCAAATCTACTCAAATCGTCGTTAAAAGTGATGAAGTAGTGATAACCTCCTCTAGCGGTGATGGTTAACGGTCCACACACATCCGTATGTATAAGGGCTAAAACCTCACTTGCTCGTGTTCCTTTTCCTGAAAAAGGAGCACGAGTCATCTTGCCTAAAAGACAGACAAGACTCGCATATACCATAAGATTCGAAATCAAATGGCTTGAGAACTTTATATGAGACAAGTCTCTTAATGCGTCTTTCGTTTATATGACATAAACGACAATGACAAAGGTAGGATTGATTAGGATCACCCGTTTTGAGCTTCTTGCTCTCTACAAGATAAAGATCATTAACGTCATTAAGAACATAAATACCTCCAAAATAAATGGCCTTGCCATTGACCATATCATTTAACGAAAAAGTAAAACTATTGTGCTTGATCACAAAACAAAAAACAACTTCTGTGTCTAACACGGAAATGGAGATAATATTCTTGGTTAAAGTTGTTATAAAAAACAATTATTTAAAAATAACTCTAAACCACTAGCTAAGATGAGTACGTAAGTTCCCACATAAACGGTCGCTACACTAGCTCCATTCCCCATACGAAGGTCTACATCACCCTTTGCTATTGCTCGCACGTCCCTTAGGCCCTGCAAATGATTTCAAAGGTGTGAGTCACATCCGGTATCTAATACCCAAGTGGAAGTGCAAGCATAATTAACGCCTATCATATGGAGAGAAGAGGAGATCATACCTATTGGCATCACACGTCGGGCCTTGATGTCCTCCAAGTATTTGGGACAATTTCTTCTCCAATGCCCTTTTCCATTACAATGGAAACATTCGGCCTCGGATAGTTTGTCAACTTTTGACTTGGGCTTGCTATTCACAATAGCTTTGTCCTTTCCCTTGCCTTGTTTCTTGAATTGGGACTTTTCTTTCCCTTTCCCCTTCTTAACCCCAAGAGACAAGTTCTTCAATCTAATTGATATAACATCTCTTTTATCACTCCCACTAGCTTCCATATCCCTCTCCGCCTGGGTGAGGAGTGCATGAAGTTCATGGCAAGTCTTATCCATGTTATTCATATTGTAGTTCACCCTAAAATGGGCGAACTTATTGGAAAGAGAGTGAAGAATGTGATCCACCGCAAGAGTCTTTGGAATACTTGTTGGGATTCATTAATCACAAATAAGATTTATATATCCAGAATATATAAAATTTTAATTTAGTCATAAAATTAGATTGAATCTTATGTATGCAAACAAAAGGAATAAGGAGAAAAACCATTTTTCTTACAATGAGTGTTACGGAATTTGGGCACTAGCAAGTTCACCTTCTTGCTAGTTCTTG
>VHZZ01014128.1:23842-40483 GCA_009801015.1 Silene noctiflora | reverse complement strand
CTGAACTGAACTGAACTGAACTTATAAGAACTGAAATTAAGTTCAAAAGAACAGGGCCTAAGTAGTAAAATGCAAGAGTAATCTTAAATCCAAGTCAAAGCCCAAATTGCCAAGTCAAAGTCAAGCAAAGTTAAATGCCATGTTATTTAGTCGATCGACTAAAATAAGCCGTCGATCGACTTTCTTGACTCAGCGCGTAATTCCTGCTTCGCGCACTGAACTTCAAACGGCCGCCATTTCTTCGTTACTTGTCTGAATCAAGCGATTTTCTTGGCGTTCGAAAGCTAAGAGGATAAGCTTTCACCTCCAGTTGGAATCACTTGATTACCAATTGTAGAACTCGAGATATGGATCTTCAAAGTATGCACCAGTAATATGAAGCTCTTTCTTTGCTCGCTAAGGTTCCTTACTCCTACGTGCATCACGGAATACTAGTTTCCAAGCTCCGACTCAACTCATCTCCAAAATGCATGCATAGGGACAGGTTTTAGGCTTGATTAYGCTCCTCTCCGGTTCATACCTGCAAATAATACGAGACAAACCAAAGTAGACTATTTGGGGGACAATTGTAGCTAAACACTACACAAAATGCATAGAAATGTGTGCAAATACAGTACAGAAAGTCTATGTAGAATGCACACATCACTACTGCCACATGAATATTGATAATGATTAATAACATAAGTGGGACATGTTTATTTTAAGGAAAAACACTATATTTTGATATTCCTTAAATTTATAACCAAAACTATATAATATTTGCATTGAAGTCCCTTGACCGGGTCCATCACACAGTGCTATCGATTAAAAAAACTATATAGTATAATTAATTTGTATAGATTTATTTAATTACTTTTAAGTCTGTTGGTGTTAAGAATATTTATATTTAATTAATAAAATATTATTGTTGTATTTTTTTTAAAATCTTTGTAAAAACTAAAAACATCTGAATTTTCTATATTGGTATTAAGAGGATGTGCATATGCTAGAGGATTAAACGTTAGTAATTGATTTGTTTGATGGGTTGATATAAAAAGCATGTTGATCTCAATAAATAAGGGCAAATTCTCATTTGTGACGGCACTATTCCGTCACAAGCTTGTGACGTGAGACAAAAAGCAAGTGGGAAAGCAAGTGGAAAAGTGAGTGGGAGAGAGACTGTGAGACGTCACAAGCTTGTGACGGTCACAAGGGAGACGGACTGATAAATAAGATACACTTATTTGGATGAATTGCGTAGAAAATAGTGTCAATCAGGGAAAGAAGCCCTTCTTGTCTTCAGCCTCGTCTAATGATTGTGCTATTGTCCCCTCACCAGTTGTGCCTATGGTTTCCGAGTGCAGTAGTGCGCCTGACGAGATCTTGAATGATATGGTTGATTGTCATTCGTCCTCCTCAACTAACTCAAAATCTCCTCAATTCAATTTCATCAACAAGAAACGATCTCATAATAAAAAAACTCTATTACCTCAAGATTATGAGAATTTATTACATGGCAAAAATTTGGGATTCTACCACCCAAGGTCCATGTCTTTCTTGAGGGTCCATACCCTTACCTCTAAAACCATGCAGACAGGAACTCCCCATGAAGAAATTTCAGGGATAGCAGAAGATCCCATATCTTCTCCTATATCGGAGAACATTTTAAAAGCTATTGAAGTTGAACAAACGGAAAGCGTTGAGTTGACTCAAGAGGAGGTTGTCTTCCAAGTTGATAAAAAAGCTCGTCTCACTTCAGCTTCTTCCTGTGTTAACAAGGTCTCACTAGTCGAGTTTAACTTTGCAACAGTCAGGGAACATGGAGAACATTTCCACAGTAACTGGGAACGCAATGTGCGTCGTTCCCATGGTAAAGATCGAATGGGTCGATCCACTGCTTGTTCGAAGAAACGCTCTTCCATTCCGGTTGGTGTTTTAACTTCTTTTTGCAGGTACGCTCACTCCATTACCGCGGTTACGAGAACCAAGAGAAGGGAGGTTCAGTCAATCGAATTTGATGCAAATTACCACCCTCCTTTTAAGAAATATCGTTTTTTCTCTTCAACTTCGTCTACTACCGTGTCTTCCGTCTTTCGAGTCTCTAGTATTATAGGGGTTTTTCATCTCCCTTCCTTTGTAATGTAATGAACACTATGTAGTTTTTTTTTATTTATGCCAGTTTATTGTTGTCAAAAAAAAAAAATGAATTTGCCTATAATCTCACCAAATCCCCGCCCCACTCCTCTAAACCGTATTTCTCCTCACCACACCCTCCACCGGTGTCAGGACCCCTACAAACTCGACTTTGCTTCGCTGCTACCATATCGCCCAACAATGAATTTCAATACACTCTCCCCCCACCCCAAACCAACCCAACACACACTTGCTCCACCGACTCCCACGCCCTTTCGGGTCACACAACACACAATGGGCACACAACATCCATAATGTTGGTACAATTACCATTTTATAAAATATTCCATTCATCTCCATCATCTCTTTCCTTGCAAATGATACATCAAGATGCTTCCCTTGCATCAAAATGCTGATGTACAACGCTTTAATTTGTTATAAAAACCTTAACAATTCACACCAAAAAAGAAAACCAAGATGGAGATGTGAAGGAAGAGAAATTTGATTCCACAATATTAATTGCAAAACGGCGATGCATTCAACTAGCACCTTCTCATTTCAGTCCTAATACAGAGGCAACAAAGGCCAAAAACAACCAAAACTCTACACCCAAAACGAAAATTCTTCGTTAGGGAACTTACAGATTATCTCCAAAGAATAGAAATCTTCACTCGAACATTAAAGTGTTGACGACCAACCTGCTTCTCGTGTAACAGAAGCGCGCGGTAGTAAGATGACTGAAGCTGATGCTTTGTCAGATGCAAATGTCACACAACATCAGAAATACAGCTGAATACCAATGCAATTGATCACCGAATATGGCAGACCTACTTTGTCGTTCTATATTTGTTTGGATATTTCAGTGAGAAATAAAGGGGAGGAAGGAGAACCAGTGGAAGAGAAAGGGAAGAGTTTCTCTTGAGTCGTCGTCAAGTCACAAATGTTATCAACTTCTCCCAAGCTAGTAATTCCATAACTCCCAAAACTGATCCATATAAACTTAGTTTTTGGCATGTGGATTTAAAAGTTCCTAAGCATAATAATAACGCTGAATCCAATCAATTAATGGACAAAATAGAATCAAGGTTCTTCTGAAGTACCCAACCTCTCGGATACTCAACACCACGAGCATCCAAATGGAGATGCCAGTTCATGATCTTCCCACAACTGTCAGGAATACCTTCCATTTGACTTTCTTCTTCAACAACTTGCTCTATAAAAGTGGTCTCCTGAAAAATTACCAGGTAATCAGGTATCAGTAAATGGTATACAAACTCCAACAACATTTATTCAAAAAGATTGTCTGCCTTCCTTTGTAATAGCAAAGTGATAACACCCTGTTTTGTCTACCTACATACCCCACTTTAATCCGACCTATTTTCGGCAACCCAATTGAAACCTAAATCGCCTCTTTTACATTTGTTTGCAAAATTGTACTCTCTCATGCCTTTTTTTTACCATTTACCCATATTCTAGATACATGATACTACTTTCTTCTGGTTCTTATTGCATGTCTCAAGAGAGTTAACCTAAGAGCAGCACATAGAAATTTCATCAACACAAACAGGCAGGTTTTGCCAAGTAGACCTAACAAAACTAGCTCAATCTGAATGACCATTGACCAATCCCACATCCAACCCATGAGGCGACATAAACCCCAATGAAATCAAAGTCAAAAAAAAAAAAAAAAAACAATTCACATTGCCCTAAAACTACTAATTTAAAGAGAGAAAAAACAATCTTACATTCCTAAAATGACATGAATAATACGACAAGCAATCAATCACTGACTCGGAAACAAACCAGATTCGAATTAACCCAATGACAATGAACATAAATGACCCTAACCCAAATGACCTTGGTACGTCTAATCATATGGTATAATGCAAGGAGCTCACACAAGAGCATGACACAAAAAGTGTATACCTGAAAACCCTCCTTGACAGTGTCCAGCTGCCGTACAGGATTCAAAAACGGACGTTGCCATCTCTTAGGATCCCACAATATGGTGCTATTAAATGCAAATCCTGACATATCAACATGAAATCTTCGAAGTCTCTTGCTTTTCTCATTTGTATGCCATCCAATTACTTGACTCCCATTGCACACTGGACCTTCAAGGATTGCCTTATTTTTACTTTGAGCCAGCATTGCCACAGGCCAAGTTCCAAAACGACTGTGGATGTTGTAAGAAGTTAAGAACTTGATTAAAAAAAGGTACTTTTATCAACAAGCATAGGGAGAAACACAACACTGAATTTATACAAATTGGATAGACCAATTCCCCCTCTCCTTTACACTTTTCCATCCTCGTGTTATTTTTACTTTCAAATAAATTTGTCTTCAATGTCTTTTTTTAAGAGAAATGATTATCGCATGTGTACTGTGACCAAATATCTTCCATGCAAATGACACCATAAGTGAAATGGAGAACACAAAACCAAAACAGACTCAAAAATGTTGTTTAACAAGACAGAATATGCACCAGAAATTTCTAACAACCGGAAGTCCAGAACTATAGAGGAGAATATCCCAGTATCCCACTCCTCAAAGCATAAGTAGATGAGAAAAAACATTAGAGTTCTCCTGTTCTTTTTATTAACTAAGCAAACTAAAATTATGCTTCAGAAATTACCAAGTCCAGAACTACCATGGAGAAAATGACACTCCTTGAGCAATAAGCAGATGAGAAAGAAACATAGAAATGACTCTTGTTCTTTCTGGGAACCCAGCAAATTAAAATGAGCTTTAGAAGTGGTAATCAAACACAACAATAAGTGCTCCCCAAAAGAGATCATCAAAGCATGGCGGAGGTCTGAATGTGCACATCAATCACTGCATCCCGTAAAAAGGACAGTCCTAAATAATTCAAAAAGCAATCAACTCAGTGAACTCAAAATAGGAATCAGCTTTACTTGCTGTCAGACCCTAGATACTCAGGATAATCCTCAAGGGTACTCAAACTTGGTAAACACTGCCAAATGACATAGGAGTATAGGACTATAGGAGTGCTACGGTGAATATCATGCCTTCAATAGCATGAGAAAAGTTTCTGGGAATCGATGCTCCTAATTCTTATATATCTAGAATTCTAAACCAGTTCAAACTTCAAACAAAGACCTAGGCAAAGACAGTCGTTACAGGCTCACTACAAATCCGAGAGATAATGACAGGTGATATGCAGGACGAAACAGCCAATGACAGAGAGTCTTTTCAGCAACTCCTTATCCTAAGCTATTGTCAATAACTTAAGCTAAAATAAACCATTTTTTTTTCCCAAAATGCAACTACTATAAGCTACCTAGTCACTAAATGACAAGAAAACCGAATATCTGTCATCAGAATATCATCATTTTTCAAAAAAAAGAAAAAAAGAGCAATCTCTCAATAGGCTTTCGGAGAGCGAGTCAGCACAAAAGGTAGCAAATGAAAACACTGCTTGGTTATTTTCCTACGTAATATTCAAATCCGTGAAAGGTTTCAAACAGAGGCTTCCGAGTTTTCAAACATCAGAGCTCTACAAAAAGTAGATGAGGGAAATTGTATTGTAAATTTATCAAACAGGGCATGTGCTATAACAAAAAACATACTTCAGATGGCAAATAAAGCATATAATCATGCTAACACCACGATACAACAAGAATGTCCACAACTAGTAACATGATACGCAACGAGTACATTACTGATCAACGGCTTCCTCAAAAGCACCATCATATCCCTAGATATCACTAGTTTTATTCTAAATCACAATAATCGGAAATTGAAACCTAACCACAACCATTAGGCTAACCACAAGTCCACAAGCACGCAAAAGCAATGCCTGGCGATGCTTCAAGATCACGATACTAAAGGCTAACCAACACAACAAACAATACAAGGTAGTCCATGATTTGGAAAAAAACTACATTCACCACAGTTTAAGGAAAGCACATTAAATCAAAAGCCAATCGAAACTCTAAGTGATAATCACATAAACCAGCACAACAAAATGGATACAAAGTCAACTAACAACCATGAAAAGAGCATCAAGAATTTATACCTAATACCTCGAATTGCCTCAAACAACTCGAGCGAATAAACATTATCATCATCAGCAAAGTAAACAATGCCATCAAGTCTATGAAGCTCAATATGTTGAAGAGCAGTATTCCTCTGCTGCACACCTCTATCTTTTACATCCGTCGAGCCCTTCCGACATACCAAATGCCGGTACGTCACACCAGTATTTCTCAAAATCGCAGCAGTTTCCGGCGACTGAGCGTCCATTTCCACAACAATCCACAACACCGGCGCCTCCACCAGCGACAAAACTTGCCCTAACCTATTCAAATAATACGCTTGCAACACCCTATTATACGTCGGCGTCACAACTATCAACAATTTCCGAGGTTTATAATCAAAATTCACCGATAATTCAAGCGATTTCGGTTCAATTTCAATTTCCTCATCCACTCTCAAAACGACGCCGTTTCTCCGAATTTCGTTCACACTAAAATCCTCTCGATTGACATTATCGAATGCAAAATCGGAAGTTCTAGCATCTTCGTCAATGTTAGAGAAAGATAACACACCTAGCAAAAATCCGATGACAAAGCAAAGCAAACACCTGTAGAAAGGTTTACGCCATGGATTTCGTCGCGAAGGTTTTGACGGCGGTGATAATCCTTCACCGGAGAAATATCTGCGTAGTTTGACGAAGAAGCTTGAGCTTGAAGATTTACCTGATGGTAATGAATTTAGTGTTGCTGTAGTTGTTAGTGATGATGATCCGTTTTGGTATACTGATGATGATGATGATGATGATGATGATAGAGATGGTGATAATGTTCGTCTGATTGACGCCATTGATGAAGGAATTGAAGCTTCGAGCACAGGAATTTGTGCCCTAATTTTGAGAGGATTGAGTTGAATAGTTTGAATAATTTCAGAATTTCAGGATTTCAGGAGAGAAAGAAAGAAACCAGACGAGAGTGAGAGAGAAGGTGGAGGGACAGCACGTTGAATGACAGGGTGGATGATTGGGAGAGACTACATTATATATTCTGTCCGGTCCGATTCCCGATCATTTATTTACGTTTTAAAGTAAAAGAAAAAAGCACTCACCAAAATGTGACATGGAAAAGGAAGGTCATTCTAACATACCTAAAATGACAACGTAGAGAAATGATTGAGATAACATAGAAAAGAAGCGTTGAGAAAGAATTTGGATAGCGGGAGTAATATGCTCCCGGAAGGACGGAATACCATATACTTATTCGAAAAAAACTTCACAGCGATAAAAATAATTTTATACATTAATAAATAACAATTGCATAAAATACTTTTTTGTTTCAAACAAAACGTGTAAAAGATAAACGTAAAAAATGCATTGCCACATGAAGTATACAATATAATGAGAATCCATATTTATATTTATCAAGTAAATATGATCTAAGATATCTACCTAGACTAGATATATTACCATATTCGATCAAAGTTATCTATCACATTCCTTTTCTGGTGTTTTCTTTCCCTAATTTTTGGAAGATATCTAAATTATTTACTATATACGAGTATTTTTTTTAGGGAAATCTCCTATCTACTAAAAGAATAGGTGCACTCACACATTTTCCCACTAAAAAACATCTTTTTAAATAAAGAAGTTATTGATAATTTAATTGTATTCACTGAATAAAGAAATTAATACATATAATGTATTTCATTATATAATTTTTTTCATTAAAATTTATCTTTTCATCAAATTATATAATTTTCACTAAACATTAAATTATAATATTTTAAGTAAAATTTAAATACTATAAACTATTAAATCATTATTATTTGTGAATGACTTAATTCATGATATGTATAAACAAAACTTTAAATCGTTTTGATTGCTTTCATGACAAAAAAAATTGAGAAAATTGATAAATTAGAATCATTAGCTTTGTGGTATAAAAAAATATTTTAAAAAAAATACATTTCAGCACATTACTCAATTTTCTTGGATTAATTTTCAGTTTTTTTTTCTCAAACAAAATACAATAATGAGAAAATAAACAATTAATGAGATACCACTATTATTTTATACTTCAATTTTACTCTGTTTTCTTAAATAATTTTACAATTCAATTTTTTTTTTCATATTAAAATATAATGACATGAAATATGAAAAATTAACGAGGTATTAATTTAGCATGATTAAGTAACACAAAAAAAAAAAAAAAAAAAACTCTATAAATATCGCACATTAAATGTGAGGGATCTAAACTAGTTATCTACTATATTGTTATTAAGAGGATGGGAATATATCTAATTTTTTTTGAGTACATAGATAATTTTTTTTTTAAAAAAAAAAAAAAAAAAAAAAAGTTGGAGATTGATTTATTTGATCCACAGATTAATACATTCTATTGAATATAGAATCACTTATAAATCTTTCTCTACTGGGTTTATTAATGAGTGCCCTTAAGACACACGTTAGAAAAAACGATATTAGATTTAGTTATCTTTGTAAATAAATATGATTATGATTGTACGGAAATATGCATAAATGTAGTGATTATCTTTCAATTGATTTGATATAACTTATCGTTTTTTATAAAAACTAAATCTTTTAAGATGATGTGATTGAAAATCAAAGTTAAAAGACTTTTCTTATATAGTGTCATACTCACATAAACATAGTGTGAGCATGCGATTATTGTTGTGAAACGGTGATACATGAAAATTTAGTAAAGAAAATATGGGAAAAATGGTCATTAACTATTTTAATCAACTTATATTAATTTCTTAACGTGGACATGTATGAAATATTTATTCATCTAAGTTATTTATTTATCTTTGATATATAAATGAATTTTCGTGGTCTTGGGATATGTGATAACATTACATATTTACATACTTTCTCAATGGCCATGAGAAGACATAATATTACATAATTAAATGAGAAATTAAAAAATGTTAATATGTACCGTAAATACATAATGAGCAACTAATAGATGTATAATAAATTGAACATTATGATTCACTTCAAAAGATAATTAAGGAAAATGATATATACTGGGTTGTATTTAAGGCTCCAAAAGAGGAAATAAAAGCTTAAATCAAGCATTAATTACATCAATATACGCGTAAATTTGTCATACATTCATACTTTAATTCCACTTAAGAAAATTCATTAAATGCTTGTATTTATCATTACTCGATAATTAATATTTTCTCCATTCAATTCTACTCTACTACTTTCATTTTTGTACACTATTTACAAGTTAGCATTCAATTTCAATTTTCTCTCAATACATACGTGAAAATATATTCATGTGGGATCTTGTTTGATTCGTTTTTACGAGTACATTAAAAATATCTAACTTTTATAATTTTTGCAAATACGTAGCTAACGATATTTAGCGCGTAAAACACGCGTTGACAAACGTGAAAAGGTAAAGTGATAGAGTGGAGTTGAATGGAGGAAGTACTAGTTGAATATTAATTTTCAAGATATCTATTTTATACCTATAAAAAATCTTAAACGTAGAACACATATATGAATTAATTATTAGTTAATTACGTAGTTGCAACATTTTCAACAACCCAAATAAGATAATGTTCTAATTATTGATTTAAGTAATAGTTAATGATTACCAACGTGCTAAAGACTCAAACACAAAGGTAATCAAGGCCGACTTTGAAAAAATGGTTTGTCTTTGTTCAGACGGAGGTATTTTTAGTACAACAAATTTACAACTTTGAAAAAAATAGATAGGATATGTATCATGTATGTATTATTATTAAATTTCGATTCGCTTTTACAATTCAAAAACGTTTGATGGATCGTGGATCTTATGATTCTATCATAGTTATGGAATCTTACAATCCTATTCATTTGAAAACTCGTAGAAGTAGGATCATAATACGATCCTACGATTCAGTTCTATTAGTAAAAACATAAAAATATATTTTTATATAATGACATTACAAAACCCAAATTTCGTGAAAGTTGTAGAAACATGTCCATACAAAAATACTAAAATTCTTAATTATCAATATTTTGCTAAATAATAAATATTAATAATAAGTTTTGATCTCGAATGATATGTTTTTACCAAATAAAAAACTATAGTTGGTGAGTTCACGATCCGATTCTACCGATTCGATCTCATCCACTCCATCGTTTCAAAGTAGAATTTCAATCCTAACAACATTGGATGTACGTGTACCCTTACGACAAGAAATTAGTATTGCATAACCAATAGTACTTGAAGGAGACACGTATTATACAAAAGAATGCTCCATTAATCTGCAAAACTGGCTTGAGGAAGTTTGCTATTATTGTCGATAGGGATACTCCTAATCAAGACCAAAAAGAATTATCAAGCTGAATGGAAGATGCGAGCAATGTAGTATTGAATTTACACCGATAAGATGATATGAACACAAAAAACTTGCACTAAATACAATCAATGAATTTCTTAGGCAGTGTTACTAGTTTTAAAGTTCATGACAAAGAATGAGGTACAGCCGAAGTCGTAACCAAACCAGAAAGGAGACCAACAAGAAGGGCGCTGTTATATGTGCTTGGCTCTCCTTGCATCGAGTTGTTGCGAGAATCAATATATGTTTCATTTAAGAATGGTCCTCCGACAAGGGCTCCAACGGCAACATATGGATTGGGTTTATTAGAATTAAGCCATACAAACCCATCTTCACATCCGGTATCTGCGTCTGCAGGAATTGAGGCTCCCCTATGGTGCACATACTGTGGAAATTTATTGCCATAACCCACAAGATAGCTCAATTTCATGGGATTCTTTCCCAAGATATACTCAGCCTGCAAATAACCATATCAACAAAAAATATAAAGACCGACTACCCGTGACAAAATTCTACCTATCTAGACTAACATTTTTTAGGACAGGTTTGAGTAATCAATCACATACACACCTGTGATATTGCAAATTTCCGGATTTCGGATGGCTTGTAGGATTCTCCACCGCAGGCTACCGTTGCAGTTTCAGAAGAAAGCATGTAATCACTATACAACACTGCCAAAAATGCAGCTGCAACAGGCTGCTGAAGAGCATTCCATTCACTGACCCATACTAGACCGCCTGAATAATAGCAGAATGTTTAGATACTAACAGCCAAACAAAGATATTTCATAACATGCTGAGAAAATTCAGACTCACAAACCAAGAAGTAGTCAGGGAATCAATTCAAAAGTCATGACGAAAAATTCACAGTAATTCTTAACCTGCCTAGATCCTAGTCTCACCGGCTTCAACCACACACGATGTAGTCGCTCTATCTCTTTTGTATACCCCCCGCCAATAGGCCCCAATAGTTTATGTTTCCTTAATATACTTCGTGTGGTGAAGAGTGGATCTTCGAAGTTTTACCACACTTGCACATGTTTATATAAAAAACCGACCCAAAAGCTATCGTAAATTCCTTGCTGAGGTAGAGGTAGTAGCAGATAAGACCCATGTCTGGCTATTAACTACTCTTGAAGCTTTACATTATTTTTCATGATTGACAGAAGATACAAATTTATTAGCTGGTTTATTTATGACATCTCAAGGTCAATTTAGAGACAAGAAATCATGAAATCCACCAGGAGAACATGTAGGGCATAGCATTAAATTTCCAGTTAGAGCACACTTCAAGAAAATTAGTGGAAGTACTCTTAACATCCACCATCGGCAAAACCAAGTCCTACACCTATTTAACATTTTGACCCTTTTATTAGCTTATTTACGTGAAAGCTCAGTTTATACTTTATACATTACGGAGTATATTTCCGAGGGAGGGAATACATTACTTGCACTCCAAAAATGCAACAATAACAATTTACCCCCATATCTCAACTGCTCCTACGAATGGTAGGTAAGGAGGGTTGGATACTTGGATGTAAGCAGCATTGTCCCTGTGTTATTATAACACAAGTAAATTGTTCGCGGATGACTCATAACGAAAATTGCATTGAGAATCACATCGAATGACGGCTACTTCGCAAATATAAAGAAGTGCAGCCAAAATAGTTTATTTAGGAAGACATGGTTTGTTTTTCTGTTTCATTCTCCTTTTACTCCTGGGCTTTCTTGGAATGGGAGTAACATAGCTTGGGTAATAGACCTCAAAATAAGAGGACAGTGGAGGAAATTGGTTGTAGTGGAAGGTGAAAAGAGGAGGTGATGCGGAATTTATTGCTTCCATATGGAGGTAAATAGGTAATGTAGTACCATTGGGAGGAGGTGGGTAACTATTCCCCCCTTTATGGAGTAACTATTACTCTCCGCATCGTCAATTCCAAACTTCCACCACCACCACCACTCTCCATTTTCTAGTTCATTTTAGCTCTATTGCTCAAGTAACTATTCCTCCAATCCCTGAGAGGAGGAGGTGGGGCATGTTGAAGAGGCAAGTGGGAGTGGCATTCAGGGAGTGAGACATGCTAAAGAGACAATTACCATCAGTTCTGCTGGAAGTTGCTGTTGGTGAATTCGGTATCAAGCCACAAATAACAGCTTCTGCAGTTTCTCTGTAACTCTCAAGGCCAGAATTTACTGTACTTGAAAGGTCCTTCGATCCAAACATATTAACCCTGGAAAGTAGTACCTAGATAAAAACAAACGACTTGTCAAAATTCAAATACCAGTGATCAGCTTCCGTTACGATAAGATAAAGATGCATGTGTAGAGTTTTATGTTGCAAGTACAATGGTGATATAATCAAAACCACTGGCAGTACATACAATTATAAGAAATGTCCCATTTATTCCCCCTTTTAAAACCCCACCAACCAAAAAAACAAAAAAGTAGACAATGCAATTGCAGAACGCCAGAACCGAGGAGGCAACAGAGCAAATAAATCTACGGTACTCCGACATTTCACTTTGGTCGCGTGTCGCTTGTCTGACACAACCCGACACTTTGATACTTCATTTTAGACCCAAAAATTTAAAACTTCACGGAAAATAATCGCATCCGACACTTTGACACCTTGTCGTGTCCGACATTTTTGCAGCCTAGTCGGAGTAACATTGTGATTGAGTAAAGCACCAAACGGATTTCCACACAAAACTAAAAACAGAAATAAAAACAAACTAAGTAACCTGTGTTCCAGGAAGTTTGTTATCCCAACTAAACCAGGATGGATTTCCGAAATCAGCGAAATCTTTCCCATTGTCATTGACGTATTCAAGATAAGTGTTATCTTCAGTTGCATGATAGAGCCAGCTCGCTGCCCATAAGAGCTCATCACCATAACCAGTTGAATTGTAGTAACTTGCAACCTCGGGAATGTTTTCACTATAAGAACCTCGATACTTGTCAGCGAAGGCAAATAGCTGCTTAGCATGTTTTAAAAGACTGGTTGAATAGGTAGGGTTACTCGACTTGAACACAAGTGATGCAGCGGCCATAGCAGCTGCTGTTTCAGCTGCGACTTCTGTTCCTGGTGTTGAAGTGTCCACTTTTGTTAAAGGCCTTTTCTCAGTCATGGTTTCAGGCCTCTGCCAACATTTATGGTCCACTTCGGGATCACCAACCTATACGATTAATCATCATCAGATACGTTAATATTCTCTTTGATTCAATATTACAATCCAAATTCAACAATGAGACAATGTTGTTAAACATTAACTGCAAGTGAACTAGTTTACGCTTTGAAATAAGGACACTATTGTAAAGAGTATTGCAATTTAGCCATTCTAAGTAAGATAGGAACTGTGAAGAGTCACCCTACAACAGCAAGAGTATACATACAGAGAATGAATAACAATGCTGACAGAAAAATAAACGCATACAAGTACGCATAGGCGTAATCCTAATTATGATCTTGGATTTCGAATTCCAACATTACAAAACCAAGCATTATGTCTAGAAATCTAACAAAAACGGAAACAACAATAAACGACCTAAGAACTCAGAAATACCAAACCTGAATGTAGAGAACATTATCCTTAGGATGCGCATTGATAAAATAGTCTGTTATCCACTTGAGATTTTCTTGAGCGGGTTCTAACTGTCTTACAGAAGCCATATGATCCCCATACTCAAGAATGGCCCAGGACAAAACAGTGGCAGTGAAAGCCATAGGGAAACCAAACTTGATGTGATCACCAGCATCATACAATCCTTTCGAGAGGTCAAGGTTTGCCTCACTCCCATCCTTGAGCGCGGAATTTCCCCTCCATTGTATCTTTTTATCCTCCAGCTTACCAGCTGCAAGATCAATGTATGAGCACCTTCTCCAAATTACATAAAACTTATAGGAGCATAGAACTACTATTATTTCAGGTCCATGAAACAGTTTTAACAGTACGGTTAGGTAGAAAACGTATAATCCCCAATAAGTGAGTTCCAGTCTATAGTTTTAAATATAGGCCGCGACACCAATACGCCACCAAGTTATATTTAATATTTTACCGCGTTTTAATGCGATATTGCAGCAGCAACCAATACTGCGATAACAACTGAAACCGATATTTAATACTATGAAATGACACTTTCAGAGAAACCAGATCACAAAGATATCCTACTATCAAGTTGTAAATAATTAAATCAACAATGATAAATAAACTTTTAATCCAAAAATAATTAAAAGTTGACTTACATTAATCAGTCACACCATATGAAATCAAAATCATCCTAAACTCAATGCCTTCATCTAACACTTTAATGGCAATACTTATCATCCTAACACATGGATTAAACTTAATTACCACAAAACTAAGATAATTACTCTTTCCACCTCAGTCATTTGTTTGCCTCTTATATTCATTGCGAGGGGTATTTTAATCAAAGTAAACAAATGATCGGGACGGAAGGAGTGAGTACTAAGTAATGGCCAATCATAAAGAAATGATGTTTTAATCAAAACATTTACATCAAATTGTAAAAACTTGTAAAAATCTAACATTACAAAAATAAATATACAAAAACTCACATTTTTGAACGTCAAAGAATTGCATTGCAACATTAAGAGCATCAGAGTAATCAGAGACAACACCATCATTAGAATCATTAACTTTTGATTTAATAAAAATTCCTAAACCAATTGCAAATGCTGCCACCACAATCAACCCTACAACACAACATAAACATTTACCCCTTCTCATTTTACCCCCAAAATTAAAAATTAAAAATTTTGGGGAAAAAACAAATTTTGATGAGTACCCAGATAAATTAAGAATGAGAATTGATCTGGGTAGCAAAAGGTTTAGGGTTTCAAACAAGATTTGGAAATGTTGTTAGTATGATTGATGATTTTTGTTGTGATTAAGAGTATTAAAAAATGGCGGGTGTTAAGGGAAATTAATTAATTTAGTTGAAATGTACGGTTAAGTTGTCTATAAATAGATGTGTTTCAAATTAAAAATGTTTTGTCAAATGGATTAATTGATTATGACAGAAATGTGAATCGGTGAGATGTAATTGCAAGTTTGTAAATCAAATGATGATGTAGCTTTACATGGGAAGATCTATTGATCATTTGAAGTACGGCTACACATAGCGCGTTTTTTTTTTTTTTCAAACACGTTGGCCTGCTTTGTTGGATGATCGTCTATTGGTCTCCATTTTCACCGATTGCAAATTGACTTTTGAGTGTATCGATACAAAATCAATTTATCGGTCGGTCATCTCTCGGTTGACTCAATATCAGGTCACGAGTTGGGTTTCGGCTGTAACCAAAAAGGTTGTTATCGGTTATCGGTTTAGCTTTGGGTCAGGTCTGGTCGATTTTGGTACACATAGCACCTAGGGTTGTAAACAAGGCGATCTGAGCTCGATTCCGGTGGGCTTGGGCTCAGAATTTCTCAAGCCTAAAAAATTGAAGCTTGAGCTCGGCTCAGAAAAGGACGAGCTTGAATCGAGTTTGTTTTGTCATTATATTATCTTCAGTTTCTTACTTTTTAAATCTCACTGAATATAAATTATTTTAAAAAAACAAATAAGATTAGAAAATACTAAAAAAATATTATAAAATAATATAGTTATAAATGCCTAGATAACATATAATTTGAAAAAAAAAAAATATTACGGTATAAAAATTATACAAAAAAAATTATAAACGAGTCAAATCGAGCTTCCGAGCCGAGCCGAACTTAAGCTTGACCCGGATTTAGGCAAGCTTGTCTCGAGCATGAGTCGAGTTTTGACCGAGCCGATTCTGAGGGCTCGATGAGCCGGCTCAGATCATTTACAGTTGTACACCAAACTTTCAGGTCTTATCGGGTCAGGTTTCGGGCGGTTCGGGTCGAGTCAACTTTTACCGGTATACAAGACTTTCTTAAAAAGTATTGTGAGACAAATCTCCTATATATTAAAATATTAACACAACTGAAAAAATCCCGATCAAATTTCCCTCTCACATTTCTCATGCTTCTGACTAATTGAATAACAAATGAAGAAAGGGGATCCACTATTAATTTGGTCAATTATTACGATTTTACTGAATTAACAAGTAGCACTAGCATATTATATAAATATGTTAAATATGGTAATTATGATTTTACTGAATTAACACTTAGCACTAGCATATTATATA
>VHZZ01014122.1:25670-44559 GCA_009801015.1 Silene noctiflora | reverse complement strand
CTTCCATTAATCTTAAATACAAATTGCGGCATCATCCAAACAATAGGATTAGTGTCGGTATAACACATCGGGTAGAATTAGTCATGAGGTCTTGCATTTCTGATGCAACAGTAAGGTGTCTTGAACTCTGTAAGCGTGACAAAGGAATCGGGTCTTCCAAGGTAGTTTAAGAGTCAGGAGCTTGTGATGGATTGTTCTGTAAAAAGAAGCAAATAGCAGTGCAATCATCGGGCTTGTCACGAGGGAAAATTTTCTTCCATGCTGCAGCTGCGGCATCAACTACTGCTTTTGCCGCCATTTCTTCAGTCTCGGCCGCCAGGACAACTGCTGTTACTTCCTCGTTGCTTAGGACATCCCATATCTGTATTTTAAATGCAAAAACATTAAGCATAGATTAAGAGACAACAACATTACGGAGTACTGAAGTTAACCTATTGTTTTGATTATGGGATATCATTGATTCCGTCATGGCTTTGGCTTGAACTGACAGAACAGACATGCGCGAATAACCTGAGTCGAGACTCAAACTAAACCCGAACAAAATAACACGAAAATAACTCAAAAACCTGAACTGTCCTGGGTCCGTCCCGTAGTTGGTTCGAACTTTGTTGGATTTGTCGGTGACTCGATCTAAAATAGCCTGACCCAATATAACAAGGTCTAATATAACTTGAAATGACAAATTTAAAATTATGCTTATTTGCGTAACAAATCACAAACCTTTAATACACACAACCAGTAATGACTGCAAATGATCCGACCAATAGCTACCTTTATTTACGTAACAAGTGACAAACCTTAATACACACAACCAGTACAGACTGCAAAGGATCCGACCAATAGCTACCTTTATGAACCGTACCCTAAACGACTCAATAATAACACATTTAAAACAAATCGAACCCAAAACGACCCAATTTTACCCATATTCAACCAGAATAACCCCACTTGCCAGGTCTATGACAAGTATGACAGGTCAATGTATGCACCCTTGACCCTTGCTAACCCAGGTAGTGAAAACACATACTTTAGATGATTCATAATAAACTGTGACTAGTGTTGCATCGATTTACTGCTAGTCTGCTACTATAATATTTTGGGTTGGTAAAAATGTAGGATACTTAAAAAAGCAATTAAATTCCAAACATATAAACCATGACTCTTGTAGTCGATTAAATTAACGAGAAGTAGGCTTACCCCATCAGTAGCAACAACAACGAACAGATCGTCAGAAGAAATGTTATGATGTGTAACGACAGGGGTGGAGATGATGCCGTAATTCTTCATAACCAAATCACCAAAGGCGCGAGACATTGCCATTCCTGGACTGTAGACACTAGGCAACCACGCTCTTTTCATATCTGGTTCCTCCTTTAATGCAAAAACTCGTCCATTAGATCTTTGTATCCTGATAGCTTCATCTAAAGAAAACAATCATATTAAACAATCAGAGAGTAAGAGACTATACTTCATTCAGAAAGACAGAAGTGGCATAAATTTCAGTAAATGTTGTGTACCAGGTGTTCCGGGCTTTAAATCAGTCGTCAACTGAACAGATATAACTTCATTCTCGTGTATCGTTCCCAAGATAGCCCTTGAATCCCCAAGGTTAGCTATGACAAGCTCGTTGCCCTGCTCAAATTTGTTGTCAGTAATGAAGAAGAAAATGAAAATTTTGGTTATATTATTCTTCAGTTAACAAAGTGACTTAATAACTCATATATCAAGTCGCTAAATTGAATAATAATTCATACCACAGGTTCTAGAGCAAAATTAGCGAAAATTTAGGACGACATCAAAATTAAACTAGCTCAAACCCCAGCACACCAATTTCGAAAATTTCCTGATTAAAACCACAAAGCTTCTAGCAATTTCACTACACACCTGTTTAAGTACCACTACAGCAGTCGTTCCACTGAAAGACGCGTCAAACTCAACCAATTTAATCTCTTCATCCATTTTTTCGAAAGCATTTGTACATGGCAATTCCCAATCATCTAAGATCCTGTGCGATGACAAATCATCATCACTGGTTGCTTGACTTTCCAAAGAGCTGTCATCGGTCATAATTTCTGCATCCGCGACAGCATTCTTTTCCTCCAGTAGTAGCAAGGGCAGGCGTTCTTTCACAAACCTGCTCACTAAATGACCGTTTTTTCCATGCCCATCAAAGACTCCGCATAACACTCCATCTGTTGCCCCATAGCTCTTCAAAAACAAACACATGTATTAGTCGGAAATCTCTCCTAAAATTCTAGAATCAACATTCCTAGTAAATAGTTAGACTGTTGGAGCAAGTACAGCATGGCTGGATCCAAGGAAGGTAATTAAGCTAGGATATCCTAGCAGATTATAATTAAGGCATAAGCTATTGACCATAACTAATGAATAATCCAGAAACAATCTCTCCGTGTTATTAACACAAGGGTAAGGTTTCGAAGATTTGACCCTCCCACCCCTTCATTTGCTAGTGTGAGGCACTAGGTAATGTTGTGAACTATAGACTTTCACAGGGTAAGGTCATCAATGGCCTAAAGGCGCCAAGTTTCAATACCAGAAGCTCCCATTTCTCCACAAATGAAATTTTCGCCCATGGTATACAATTACTTATTGATTGAGATGGTAATCTCACAAGAAATACTACAATACAAGAAATAACAATACAAGGAATACTTGGCATGGTAAACAAAGTACCTGATAGATTACGGCAGAATCTTGGTTCACCACCTTACCGCCTTTCTGAGAATGCAAACAACCAACTACTCGCTGATCCCCTTGATCGCGAAGAATACAACTTATACCCTCTGCATTAACGGGAGATGCAGTTGCTACTCTGTTTCCCATTCTGCACAATGCAGTTTTTCACTTCTGGCGAATGTTTCTTCTTCTAAAGTCTGCCTGTTTGAGAAGTTCCTACACAAAATTAGATTATACGGTGCATATCACAATCTGACAGCTAAAATCCTTCTCAGCTATAAAGTACATTATTTTTAACCATCAAGTTGAATTATTTATATAAAAAAATTGTTCACATTATATTTGAAGACCAATCATATCCCCCTAAAAAATTAGATGATGTGTAGACAAGTATGATTAATTTGTCCATAAATATAATATACACGAGTACACGATATATCGATTCTGCCAGTGTATGAATCCAGGGTTCTACAAGAAATGGTCTTTTTTACGAGTAATAAATAAGAAAAAATGTACCTACCCCTATACATGTTGCATGTCAAATCAACATTGACTCAGCTCTTTAAGGTAAAGCCAGACATCTAACGTTGTTGGCAGCATACATTGCTTTTGTTTTACCTGCTGTATGTGTTGATCACATACCTAAATTAATATAGTTTCTCATTAACATGCTTCGACTGTAATTTTCATAGTACATTGCTGACAATTAAGCCGGTTAAGTAGTACTTCATGTATTGATGATAGAAAATTTGACAGCTTTTATCAGGATAGTCAGTAGTTATACCAACAAATTTAACATTCTACATCACATCAATGCTCACATTTCGATGAAAATAAACTAAAAATTATAAAAGCGTTACGAATTAAGGATGTTTTCTTGCCTTGTACAATTCTGTTGGTATCGACAAACTGAAGGAAAATGTAAGAGGATAGTGGGAATGCTAATGTGGAACCAGGTACTCCACATGCTTGCTGTTTTGGATCCATTCCCTAACATGATACCTTTGTCCTAATAATGCTTCAGGCTGCCTCCACACTAACAAGTCATGATCTCATTTATCTTAGTAGTCTTCTTCAATAAGTGCTGTTTATGCAAACATCTAAAGACAAAAACGTACCAGATTTGGTAAGTTGTGCTGTACTGCTGTGACAAGATGTCCTCGGCCACTGCTCCTGCACTCCTGTAGTAAATCTCAGCCATAGACCTGATGGCTCGTAAATGGGTCATGCCAATATGGTAGGTGGAGTAATTGTGGACTCTGGTCATTTTAGAGACGCTACTAACAGATTATTACGAGCACACGTCAGTACATGGGATCGTTTCGGGCAAGTGGTGGGGCCGAGCTCTTTGCTTCTCTTGTATTTTCAAGACTTAATTGAAAAGGCTTTGCACCTGAAATAGAAATTCCGACCTTTCTTTGCCGTCCTCCTTTCAGCAAATAACGATTTTACAGTATCAATTCGATTTGGTTCGGTTTCAGGTCACTAGTTACGAATTGGGTCTATCGTTTCAATTTTGCGTTGTGAGCTATTGGCTATTAAGACTGTCGCTTTAAATTAGAAGTTCCGCGGAGAGTTGGGTATGGTTTGTTCTTAATGGGTTTTGACGGAGTCAATTCGAGTAAGATCATACGGGTTGGATCGACTTTTACTCTCGTGTAATGGATATACGCAAAACTGAGGGAGCAGCATTATGTAACCACCCACCCACATGCCAATGATTGGTGACCATTGTCAGTAAGAATAATATTCAACTTTGACAGCAACAAATGCGACGCAAAAAGAAGCATATCAGTAATCAGCATCAGAAGTAGTGGTTGATGTGTAATTGCTTCCTGGTATCAAACAGAACACAAAATTTCACCAAGCCAAATCTTTTAAGAATAAATTTCACAGAAAGCATTAGTGCAATTTATAATTTAGGACACCAAAGTTGGCCGGTAGACCTGTCAAACGGGTCGGGCGGGTCGGGTCAGAATACAGGTCGGGTTATGCGGGTCACGGGTCAGAATCCGGGTCAAGAAATAATTTCTAACGGCTTTTTTAATCTATTTTTTTAATTAAAAAAATAATTTTAAAAAACGTAAAACATATTTAAAATTAATATTTTAATCATATTCAACATTTACATTAGTTATTTCAACGTTTAACATAATTATTAAATTAAAGTTTTTTTAATAATTATTTTAGTATCAAGTATTGTAAAAGTGATATAAAATTGACTTTTTAGTTATGTTTGTAATTTTTAATAATAAAAAAACAATTTTTTAACAATTTTTTTCAAATATAATATAAAAATATTAATATTTTAATAAAAATCTTGATTTATCTTTGACCCATCGGGTCGACCCGTTCGGTTCGGGTCTTGACCCTAAAATAACGGGTCATTTCGGGTTCGGGTCAAACGGGTCACGGGTCGAAAAAACTGGGTTTGTAACCCTAAAAAAACGGGTCAGGGCGGGTCGGGGTTTCGGGTCGGGTCGAGTTTTGACAGGTCTATTGGCCGGTGTGACTTGTGAGTGGTAAGGGCTCTCTTCTCTTAAAAAAGTGATCAGGGTTCGATTCTTGATTCTTGCGAATGAAAAAGTCAAACTTGAGAAGGGTTTACCCATTAAATTATCTTCAATACCTCGGAAGAAATTGCCGCTGTCAATAGGGGATACTCTTTAACACCAAAAAAAAAATTATAATCAAGGTCCATAGTAAGGTCAGTTAGACTGATAACTTCGGTATAGATTAAAAACAAGGAAAAACGGACGCAACTACTGCTACTACTGGGGGATTTAGTTTAATGTCTTTGTTCAAGCTCATATACATTTCAGCATAGAAAGCTCACAAGACATTATAAATTAGATTAAGTACAAAGCCATGATACCTGAGCAATTACAGACAGGCAACAAATTGAGCAGCAATGCAGCGTGCATACAAAAAAAAAAAAAAAAAACGAAAGCAGCTACTTTTACCAATCGGGGATTTTGGTTTTGTTGGGTGTTTTTTCAAGTTCATATACATTTCATCATAGAAATTAGCACTTGGTCCCCATATTACAGAACGGTTGACTGGGCACATTTCAAACTCGAGGTCCAAGGGTTCAAACCTTGACCCCCTTATTTTAGTTCCAAGATCCGCCACTGGCTGTTGCTTTACTGCTATACTACAATGTTGCAAAAGCAAGCTTGAGTAGAATCAGTTGCTGGAAACAGTTATGGTATCTTCACCTTGACTAGAATCAGTTGCCGGAACTTTCTTGGTTAGGGGCATAGGCAAACCAAGGTCATCTTGGATGCACCTTTGTTGAGGGTGAGATAGCAGCATGCACATGTGCCGAAAAAGAATCCGTTGGAGACCCTGACCGGTTTCAAAGATGTACCCCTCATACTCCGTTACATGCTCAAGGGCCTCCACGAGCGCATCATACACTTTCTGTGGGCAATTCTCAGGTCCGGGCTTGTCGTGAAGGTATACGACATCCAGCGTAAAGAGCTTCTGAACGACCGGCCATTGGAATTGTGGTTGGACTGATGACCGGCAGTACAATAAAATCTGGACGCAGGACAATGGCATGAAGAAATCATTACAGCCAATCACTGTTGTAAGTAGTAGACTGGTAACAATCTCATACACAAAACAGGCACCTTAAAGCACTGTCATACGCACCAAAGCTATAAAAATAAGATAACTCCATAGTTTAAGAAAGCTCGGGCTAACTAAGTTCTACAGCTCACTGAGACACTAGCTAAAACGTCTCGGGATGCATTGGGTGTGCCTTTTACATAAGATGCAACTTGGCTTTACTGGGCAATTTTGTTTCTCTTCTTTTAGTTCTTTTGTTACGCACTTATGCCTTTCACTTTGCCCTATGTTCCAACCTCTTACTTCTTCAAAGCAAATATATGCCAGCCCTCTTTAGCGCCTACATAACAGGTAATTTTGCACAAAATTGTATCTCGATTACACAATTTTGTTTGCAAGAACAATGTGCATAAGGCGCATGTCTTGCACCTTTTCACCAAAGGGCTCTCATCGTTTTGATGCGCCTTAAGCCTTTAAGAATTAAAAAGACATATAATAAAGGAAAAGAGACATTTCGCCTTTCAGGAATCTTACCACTCTTAATATTCGATTCTGAGCGCGAGATTTTTTCGCTTCATGGGCAGCAATGCGAAATAGCTGGGAAAGATCAGCATGACCACCTGATGAAACTACAGATAAACCCCGAAGTGCAGCAACTGCAGCATCAACGTCATTACTAAACTCTTTTCGCACCTTCATAAACCAAAAACAGAGGCCAATTCAACTTTCAGATAACCTAGAAACCCGAATCAACCAGAAGGCTTAGAGGGTTTTCTTTTGTTTCCAACAGAGAAAAGAAAATAAAAGAGGAAAAAAGAAGAGGCCATAAACAAAGGATACTGACATTGGCACTACAATCACACATGTCCCCTATCAAGAATTCAAGAGTGCAATTCCCAAAACATTTTTCATATTAAGGGCCAGAAGATACGTTTAAACTTTTAAGTGGTCTTGGCTACTCCCTTATTAAGTGATTTACATAATATGACAAGTTGCAAGCAAGAATAAAATTGTTCGACAATTATATAGCCAACAGTTTACAGAATCAACAATATACTCGTCCAATGCAAAGCAGTAACGCCTAGTAAGCAATAACTATAGCCTAGTTGTTCAGGTCTAAAGACCATTTCAAAGTCTGTTACCTAATGCCAGCTAAATAAATTTCTCTTTTTTTTAAAAAAAAAAAAGGATGAGTAGAAGAATAGTATCTGAAAACTTTATTTACGCAATCAGTATTCTTTAACCATGATTTGACAGTCTAGATAACAATCCACTGACCCCATCCCCACCCACACTTACAAAAGGGTTCCCCTAAGGACTAACAATTTATAAGTTGGGTCATGTTTATAAATTGATTCTCACTACTGGGTCAAGGTGAGCTAAAAAGGACATTATCAAGATTGGCAATACATCTTGATTCTAGATGGAGCATCAGTACCATGGCTTACTAAAGCTAAGCCAAGATCATCCTTGATCATTTTCCTGTGTTTCTATTCAGCTGTCCATATTTGTTGATTGTCAATGGTTGATGATAGTGGCCCAAAGAAAATCTCTTAGATACAGTAGTCAAAGAAACTCATGCAATAGTATGCTAATAGTAGACATTGTTATCCGACTATTACTTCCCTTTGGAATAAATCAAGACAACTCTACATCAACTAATGCCCAAATATCTGCCGAGGCCCATATCTAGAGGGAACCAATGGCTACATTGGCTAGAACAGTATTTATGCAGACTCAATTTCATACACCTAGATTCAAGTGACAGGGTGTGACCTTATTCCAAGAATAAGCCTAACAATTGCTCTCTTAATAAACTATAGTGAGGACTTGAGGAATCAGTTACTTAACACTGAATATGGTGTCTTGGTCCCTCAATCCTCTTCTCGTGATTTGAATGACCTTCGAGTATTTAAGAAAACAATCAATTTGAGGAAAATAAAAAAAATGCAGAGGCAATAAGCAAGAATAGAAAATCCACAAGAACGACATCTACACTGCCTGAAAACTTGCGACTTCCACTTTGGTATTCCATAGTGTTGTAAGTTCCAGTATTGAATCTAAAACGCTAGAAAAGATACAATACAACAATAACTGAGCTGATCAACGGTAATAAGCAAAGTAGCAAACAATGATGGAGCTTTCCCTAGATAGGAGTCATAAGACATCCAAGCTTCTGATTGAACCTAATAGGGGATAGTATGTAACTCAAACAAAATAAACTCAAGAAGAATCCATGCAATTGTGCCCCAAAGCTCAATTCTTGTAAAAGACGGCCATGCCCTTGCCATGACATCGGGCTAGACTGTCATAAATATTGAATTCTTGCACTTCTCTTAAAACTTACAAAATTACGTATACGTTTGAGATGATAGTTTCTGACTCATGACTCGATAGAGCTTGGCTTGAGACATATATGATGAACAGTCATACCTCATAAGTACAACTACAAGGCATAACCACACTTTAAGGCATCACACCTAATAAGACCCCATCTCTTTCCTCCCATGATTGAAAACCTTATGAAGAAGACAAGTGTGAAGATCTCTAATCACTAATCAATTATCTATTAAAGCAACAACGCATTAGGTTACCAGATTGCAGTAAATGTAATGTGGGATGCACTACGGTAAGCTAACTTTCATCAAGCTAATTAAAGAACTCAAAAATTGTAATTAACAAAAAACTCCTTCCTCATGGGGAATACTTATCACACTGCCAATTCGACCAATCACCATACAACCCAAGGACAGCATAAAACTAGTGCATTCATCACAAATCTGACACACTCTATGTCAACACAGCACGAATTCAATTACCTAGCTCAAATCAGAACTAACCCTTACAACATAAGGGAATAGAATTTAGTTGAAACTAATTCTCCCATTAGCATTCGGAAACAGGCTCTTTGCGTTGCTAACACAAGGCTGCGTACCCCCTCCTACCCTCCAATTTGCGCGAGCCATTGTGACACCGGCAACATCGCCAACAAATTCATCACATTTTCAAACAAAATGATGCAAAAACAGCCATCCAAAAGTGAGCAATTGAACATACATAAATCAACACAAGGACCAAATCTAATTGACCACAAATTCCAACAATTCGACACGAATTCCGACAAATCACCGCAGCAGAAAAATCCCATTAACACAATCACACAATCACACATTCACACCACACTGAAACACTCTAACTCAAACATACAAAACGAAAAAGCATAACAAAAATCGGAGAAAAAGGGTACCCAAGAAGCAGATTTTCCGAGTTGGGCAAAAGCGAAACGATGATCAGGGTTGATGGTAAGCTTGGAATGGATGAATAAGAGGATGGATTGCTTGATGGAGTCAAGTCGGGTAATGGGTCGGCCATTCGGGCCAGTGTTCTTCATTTCTACAAGACATTCATTATCAACATCTACACAAAACAATACATCTTCGTTGTTGTATCTAGTGGGTTTTAGAGTGTATGGCGGCGCCACCGCACTGCCTCCGCATTCTACACCTTCCATCGTCGGTTACTGGCGAGAGTCTTAGGAGGTGATTGAAAAAGGTGATTTATGGTGGGAGTGAACAAAACGGGTCTGTTGCTCGATTCTGGATGGGCATATCACATATGGACAAGAGTTGATGAGTCGGCAAACCGGTCGGCTCGGGTTTATGCCGAGTTGTTTCCGGACATGAATATTTGGGTCGATTTGAATAAGTTTAGATATTGGAAGTTGGAACATACTCTCTCCATCCAATTCCACACTACACTTATCTATTTTACACACTATTTACAAATGAGTCTTCAAGTTCATTTTTCTCTCAATACATTAGTAAAAATATATTCATGTGGGATCTTGTTTGATTCGTCTTGACGAGTACATTATAAATATCTAACTTTTATATTTTTTGCAAATACGTAGCTAAAGATATTTAACGCCCAAAACCCGCATTGACAAACGTGAAAAAGAAATGTGTAGTGTGGAGTTGAATAGAGGGATTATTCTTGTTCTTAATTGGGGTGTGACTCTGATTTGAATCGGGGTATTGGAGTCAGGGTCAGTTTTGTCAAGTCTACGGACCGAGAGTTAAACAAGTGACGCATCCCATATCTCACGGTTACCAAAAATTCACCCTAAAGAAATAGAAATTCATACGCTGCTCCCTCGCATTGCTCTTCGCCCACCTCCTTCATTGTCTCCTTCTTCATTGATCATCTGTGTTCTCTTCAATTGGTAAGTGTCCGATTTCTTTTCTTGTTCTTTTTCCCAATTTCAGTAAAAGCAAACCTTAATTTCAGTTTGGGTTATGTAATTGTTTTTTTATATGATTTTTTGTTCAATAGGTGTATTTGTTTATCTGCAATTGAAAAGATTAGTTTTGTTTTTTCAATTCCCAATATTTTTGGTTGGTTTATAAATCTCTACTAAACTAATGGTTTAATACAGTACAAAAGAGACGAAGGAGTGAGTTTAAGGGATACAATTTACATTTTATTGATGTTTAGTTTTCGGATTAATGGTTAAATCAGGGTTTAATAACCCGTGTTATTAGGGTTTTCTTCGCATTTTGGGTGTAGCTTTTTTGATTCCATGCTTGGCTTGTTTGATTTATTCCTTGTCTTGGTTATTTGCTTCCCAACATGGATTTCTGCATATGTTGTGATTGTTACAAGTATTTCTGAACAACTACATCTCTTCCCATGTGTTCTGTGAATTGCTTATGAATGATGTTCGGGTTTTCGCTAATCATCTCGTGCTTTCACAGTTTTTTTCCCGGTATGATGCGAGATATTGGAGTTTGTCTGATTAGTTTATGTCATTCTGATGAATTTAAGTAGGAATTCCTGACTTAATCTCGTCTTTTCCATGGATATGATGAACCCAAATAGCCACCTAAAATAGTTCCTTGGAACATTTTCATTTCTGTCAAGTCCTACCTTTTAGGAAATTGGTTGACTTAAGATTGTATACCGTACTAGGGGTGAGCAAAACCATATACCCGATACGGTTTTGAAAACTGTATCGGGTATATGGTTTTAATAAATGTAAAAATCACTATACGGATCCAATACGGTTTAACCGTATATACGGTTTTCGAGTACCCGGAAAAACCGTGTATACGGAATCCGTATATACGAATACGGTTTGGTGACAAATGCCCAATTAAACATTGTAATTACTCAGCGGCTAATAATTACCTCTAACATGACTACCTTTTGACGAAGAGCTAATTTTTATTTATTGAGATAAGTTAGTAAAATACGTCATAAAAAAACATTATGAGCGGAAGTTGAAAGAGGAATTTTGCGTTTTTTTAATTTTTTTTATACAAAATTTGAAACTGTGTCAAAAACCATATATACGGTTTCATTTTTGCCCGACCCGGATACGATACGGTTTTATGAAAACCGTATCGTATATACGAAAATCCATATAACTCAAATCGTATACCGTATCATATCCGTATTATAAAACCGTATCGTATATTTTTGCACACCCCTATACCGTACTAAGGAACTTCTTTCTACTTTTTTTTTTGTGTTGCTTGAGATGAATTTGCTTGATGGAGTCAAGTTACTTACGGGCTCGGCCATTCACCCAGTGTTCTTGATTTCTACAACACTTTCAGTGTCAACATCTACACAAAACATTACTACATCTTTGTCGTGTATTTTGTGGGTTTCATTGTGTACAGTGGTGCCCACCACAGTACCACACTCTCTACAGCTTCTTCCATTATTGTTCTTGGTGAGAGTCTTACTATCTAGGTGTGTAGTATATTGGTGATTTGTTTGGGAACTTACATTATATGATGTAGTATATTGGTGAATATGGTGATAAACTTAAAGTTTTGGCTTTTGTGCAATAATATCCACACAGAAACATACTGACATAGCAAAACCTAAGTGTTCTTCATTGGAATGGAAATTGCTGTGTATTTGTGCCTAAATTTGGACTCATGGATTTATGACAAACTAATTAACAATTATATACTAACACAAATTCTAGAATAAGATGAGACGATCCTTTTCTATTAAATTTCATTCATTTATTACTATCAATGAAAGAGTAATTTTTGTACAAATGAACCGTCTTACAATGCTAGACCACTCATACAATAATTACTGATATACTAAAGCCTATCGGATTGAAGGTATGAAAAGTCGGAATTTTTAATTTCTTTATATTATTGTGTACTTGTTTGTGTGTGTTTAGTTGTAAGTGAGTATAATGGTCATACCAATGTTGAACCTAATGATGTACTACTACTAGACAGTTTTCAATGCGAGAGAACTCGCCGTATTTTACTGCCCCCACGCCCTTTGCATAAATTGTATTGAGTTATTCGAGTAATGATATTTTGCCGTTACTTCTTATGGTATAAGTTTTATTACACACCCCCATTCCAGATATCCTTGATTCGCCACCGACTTTACCAACTTACCTATGCATATCCAACCTTGTTATATCCCACCATTTTACTAGGAGTAATAATGTTGTTGAGATATGAAAATAAACCAGTTTTCGCAAATGGCCATTGTCCTCAAACTACTTATATATGTCAGGATAGAGTGCATGTTGACCATCCCATTGTTGCTATTTTTTACAGGAGGCGTTTTTGAAAATGCCCAAGAAGAAATCTTCTAAGATATCTACTGAAACAAAACTAGAATCCAGTACTAAACAACAAAACCTGCCGAAAAGGACTCGTGAAGGTGATCTAAAGAGGAAGAAACCCGAAACAGAGAAGTCTGGAGAACCCAGCAATCGTCCAAAGAAAGCAACCCCAAAAAAGTCCGATGAAATCGATGAGATATTTGCGGCTCTAAAGAGAAGAAAGACGGAGCAAGCAAAGGCTGAAAAGTCTGGGGACACTATGGACAAACTCAAGACTAAAAAGAAGAGTAAACTGGCAAACGAAAGTGGAACTTTCAACACGAATTCAAACCCTAGAAGAAGAACCAACGACGGGTTTGTTATATACTCCGCAGAAGAGCTAGGAATCAACAAGAAAGATGCGGGTCAAACTGCACAGTGCCCCTTTGATTGTTCTTGCTGCTTTTAGTTGACCTCATGGAGTCTTTGGTAGTACTCATGTAGCTCATTGCTGTATCTTTTTGTGTTTCAGTTGAAGTTTTAAATGACCGTCCAAATTGGAGTGAATGAGTTCGGAATCCTATATTGTCATTTTGGATTTTAATTACCTCACTTGCATATTTTGTTGGACCATTACTTTTTTTTGTTTTTATATAGAAGTATGGAACTAGCCTTCTCGCCATCTCGGAGTTACCTGTTTACATAAAAGATACAAAGCAAATGTGTTGATGTATACCAGAGTGTCTGATATCAATGAACCCTATCCGAAATCCAGCTTTTGACGAATAAAAACACACTTGTTAAACGTCAATAAACATGCAGTTCGTCACATTTATGACAGATGTGGTTGTGGTATAGTTGGTTAGCATGTAGGCTTTGGAGAATTTTGGCTGATCCTGGAGTCGAGAGTTGAGCCTCTTATCTGAAGTTCATGAAACGATGACAGGAGCAAATATCGTTAAAACATCTTATCTTCTCTCCTTTGATCCTTAATTATTTCCTGTAATGTCGACTTGTTCATCCACCACATCCCTACATTTTCCTGACAACGGTTGCTACTCTCCTATAGGTTTGAAATAGGTTGTCAGCTGAAATATGCCGGTGGTGGACTTGAGCCATAGTATTGATAATGGTTGGATGGTTAGCTGAAATTCGCAGGAACTGCAAACATTGTCAACTATGGATGTTGAACGTTGAGTTAAATGCATGGGCAAATAGGAAAGCGTCACCTGCCAGCGAGTAGGGCAAGGGAGGACGGCAACGAGGAGAAACTCTGGGCAGTAAGGGAGAGGGTAGATAAAAGAGGAAAGAGGATGCACAAAAAAAAAAGAAGAAAATGAGAAAGTTGTTGGGAAGCAAGTGATCAGTGTCACACTCACCGACGATGAGGCTATTGGATAATTGCGCCGGAGCTAAGGACGGTAAAGGGGCCACTGTAAGAGAATCAGTCAAAATCATCATTCATATCCTAGTATCCACCTGTTTAATAGGGTGGAGGGACATTAACCACTTCATTCATACAGAGATAATGATTCTGTTGAAGTTATATTGGCAATTGGCATGACAATCAAAAATTAAAATTACGCAAAACGCAATTGACATTGCATGGTGACATGGTGTACATCATAAACTGCAGGTAAATGTGATCAGAAATAAGAAGAGCAGTTACTGGTTGTGCACTAGCATGAAAAGTGAATGCTGAGGTACTGAAATATGGGGGATTTGTCGAATGTTGCGCCAGTCTTCACCCAGTAGGATTTTGTCATCTTTCATACAGGTTCTCTGAAGTCTGAACATCTTGGAACGGTAAGTTGTCGGAGAGAAGTGAGCTTCCGCATCCATTTTGGAAAATTCTTTGCAGTTTAAAATTTGAAGACGCTGGAGGGATTGACAGAGGGATCCCCACAGCACCCACTCATCCTCATCTTCTCCATCAGTCTCTTCATCAGCTAGATTCAACATTGGAAGGCAGTGAGAGAGCCCAGACTCCCAAAAAACCGACACGACCGCATCTCAAGAAATTGCACTGAAGATGAGCAAGCACAGAAGACTTGCCTAAAGTCAGTCGAACTCTCTTTATCATTATTGCAATATAATTCCAAGGAAGCGAGAGACTGAAATGACTCTATCAGCAGTGAACAAGGTAACCAAACGACGTTATCTATACTTACTATCCTTAATTTGGGACTTGTAGGAGGAGCTGTCATTCTCAGTCTTTCATGGAATTTCCACAAGAAAAGTTGTTTCAGTATGGAGCAGTTTGGAACTTGGAAGAGATGTGAGTAAGCACAATCCCATATGTCTAAATTTTGTAACTCAGAAAGGAAGACAGATTATTGATCTGGCTCCTTGTTGCCAATGCTATTATCATCTTTTTACCATCTCTCCTTGATGCTAATGCTATTATCATTCAGTCTTGGGACATACGGAGTATGTTTCTTTTTGGTCGGTATTGAAACTTAGATCAAAATTGAAGAGCATAAGATAACATTCTGCTACAGCTTACAGACGAAGTCAGCGTTAAACTCAATCGATTGACCTCCAAACTCAAATCAATTTACCAAAAGCTTTTAAACTATAATCACAATTCTATACATAAGTACCAAGCTTGCAGTAATGTAAAATGTACCATTGCCATTAAAATCATATGTACATTGAGTATTATTTACAACATAAAACATCTTTACTCCGTAATTCCTAGTATTTTAATACGTGTGAAAGACTACCTGATATCACCAGCCGGACTTTTAAACTAGTTAACATCTCCGTAAATTTTGTTTCAACAAAAGAAATTCTCTCTTCTTCCTATGGTGATTTTCATTCATTTTTCATACAATATGATCCATCGAGACTTTTGGAACTCGGGTTTTATCAATCTTTATACGAATCTCATCAACCACAAGCTTAGTGAGTAACAATCCTGCTATCAAAGCTGCAGTCATCAACATTGTAAAAACCGCATCCCAACTAATACCTGATATGTAACCTGTTAGCAAAGGTCCAACTGCAGCACCAATCGAACCCGTCCCATCTATAATGGCCGTCACTGTAGCAAGTGCCCTTGAGTTTCCCTTTAACGACTCGTGGGTCCCAAGATCAGCCGAAACTGCTGTTGTGATTAGCGCGTATGGTCCATTCACAAACATTCCGGCTATAAACATTAGGGCAATGTTGAAGTACAGATTGATGAACCCGTAGTTTCTATACAAGTATAGAGCCGGGATTGTGAAGTATGTGAAGGATGCTGCTGTTATGGCTCTAGCATTAAGTTTATCAGAGACGAATCCTGCTAAGATCCCTCCGATTACCCCTCCTATATCGAAGAATGTCGATAGATTCCCTGCTGTTTCGCTTGACAAGTATTCTCCACCGATTTCTGCAATATACAAGGACATAAGACAACAGATTAATTTCTTGAAATGTTAAGCACGATGAAACCATCATATCCAAGTTTCTCTGATGAGTGTGACTCGACAATACGTAGAACGGAAAGTACCTGTATAGCTGATGTAGAAGGGAAGCCAGTAGAGAAAGGTATAAGCAACCAGTTTTGCAAAGAACAAACAAAGAGCATAATTAGAAACCCCGGGAATCTTCCAAGCTTCAATAAACCCAACTGCACCCTGCTCTTCTTCGTCTAATTCGTCAACTAAATCGGTGTAGGATACAAAAGGTTCTGAAATACCTTCTTTCTTGGGAGAATTCAGGTCATCTTCACCCATATGTATCCCACAAGACAAGGGACTAACAGGCAAGAAGAAGAACACAATCAACCCGGCAAACCCTACAACAACACCCGGAACAAACATTGACCATCCCCAACCATACTTGAGCAAAGACGATGCCATCAACGATCCAACAATATTCCCAACTGAAGTGTGTGCATTCCAAATCCCCATGATCAAACCTCGACCACCCTTCCCGAACCAATTACCAACCACGGCTACAACTGAAGGCCAGCCGCTAGATTGGACTACCCCGGCAAACATTTGTACAACCAAATAATAGTAGAAATTATGGATATTAAACCAATACCCGAATCCAAACAATGCAGTGAATACACCGGTGCCTAACATTCCTATTGTTAGGAACACTCTTAAGTTCATTCTATCACCAATGTGCCCCGAAAAGAACATTCCTGCAGCATATACCGCTAAGAAAGCGACATCAAGGTAACCGAGTAACTCTTTACCGTTGCTTCCATTGAAGGGGGCCCACCCACCGTTAGTAACACCCAAAAATGTGTTATTCCCATGTGATATAGAACTAAGGTAATTACTTTGCCATGGGTAGGTTTTCAAGTCAACTTGTGATGAACTCGGAGATTGAGGATCAAGAGCACTCTTGACTATACTCGTTGTTTTTCGGGTAACATGGTAGGTTGCGTAGGATAAGAATGTTACAACCAAAGCAATTGCTTGGTAAGTATTATATGAAAGGGATTTTTTCTTAGAATTCTCGATAATTCGAATTCCTATAGGTCTTTCATCCTTGATTTCAAGAGGACTAGTTTCATTGATAGACCCCATTGACGGAAGTTGGAGTTCTGTAAGCTGAGGAAGGAGACAACTTGAATGTTTCTAGTGTTTGTAGTGTTTTGTTTCTGTTTAAACAATGAATGTTTGCTAATCAAGTAAGGTAGTGAGGTGCTTATATATATCGAGCGTAAGTGTAACATTTTTAAGTTGAACATGTGACTCTGATATTACGTAAAATATTATCCCGTGGAATATGTCCCAAACTAATAGAATCATCCTACCATTGTCATGTGCTTTCTTTTTTCCGTGTGAAATAAACTAGGATCGCAGTTTTGATACTAACATATTCGGTGCAATAATACTGTAGGTCTGTAATAACAACTCTGTGTTAAATGTTAGTTATGGAGTATTGATTTTTTAAGTTAAAATTAATTGATAAAATATTACCTGTATATGTTAGTTAAGAAGAAAACCTAAAATAATGATGATAAAGCTAGGATATGTTCTTTAGTTAAAATCGGATAAAAAAGGTGGCTAACTCGATATGGATACATTGATTATAACTTGTTTTCGAAAGTTATTCTGTGTGCATGTAGTATCTATTACTAAATTCTTTTACAAAACCGACTTTCTTAAGAGTTTGTAGAAAACCGAGTTTTTCATTGTCACTTTTTTTGCTTTTTATTCCCAGTTAAACTAAAATGGGATGCTTTCAGAATTATAAATCCGATTTTACACAACAACGTAAAACAACATTATAAGTAGACTTGGTAAATAGGTTATTTGGATCGGGTCACTTTCGGATTTGGGTCACTACTATGTCATACATTTCAGGTCATTATCTAATCTCGGGTTAGCCTTTTATTGGATCGAGTTGTTCGGATCAGTAAGTTTTGTCAAATCTAATCACAACAAACTAAACTCTTGATCTATTAAGTCTAACAAAGAAAACACCATCGTTCCAAATTTCCGCCTAAATCCCAGTGGAATATTTAAGCAACAAAGTGTTACCAAATATTCCATATAGTTTACGAGAATCTTTAGGTCTGTGTCCGAAAGTAGAACAAATCATTTTGCCAACCACCATATATGTTCAATTCGTTTGTACGTGCACTCTTTTTCGCTTTTGAGATTAAATACAAAACCATGCGTTTGATTACATGTGCTCTTGTATTTAACGGTGTTAATGTTAAGATTATAGAGGAGAGAGAATTGCATAAGGGAGAATTGCATTATTGATGTTGTTTTACATCGATATATGGTGAGATTTATAATATCTCTCAACTTAATGAAATAATGATAAAGCTAGCATATGTTCTTTAGCTAAAATCGGATAAAAAGGGTGGCTAACTTGATATGCATACATTGATTATAACTTATTTTTGAATAGTTATACTGTGTGAACGTAGTATCTATTACTAATTCTTGTACAAAATCGACTTTCTTAAGAGTTTGTAAAAAACCGATTTTTTCGTTATCACTTTTTATGCTTTTATTCCCAGTTAAACTAAAATGGGATGTTTTCAGAATTATAAATCCGATTTTACACAACAAC
>VHZZ01014118.1:33943-48555 GCA_009801015.1 Silene noctiflora | reverse complement strand
ACTAAATTGACAATAGTGTAAGGGTTATTTGTTTACGTTTGTAACTTATAACTAATCATATGTGGAATTCGAAGTCTTTATCTTCATAGCAAAGTGTTCAACATATAAATAGATTAAAGAGAGTCARTGATCAATTCAATACTAGTTGGTGGAAATTACTTGGGCCAAGAGCTTTTTATCATATTTGATTGTTTACTTYATTTTACATTGTTTTATTAATTTAGCTTTAGACCAATCAACACACCAAACCCCCCTATTTGTTACTTTACATTTGCACTCATTTAAATTGATAATAGACCTTCCTTGTGGGATCGACCCCTACTTACCCTTGCTACTAGTTAGGTTTGTAGTGGATAAAAATACTAATTTGGTGACTCCCAACAAGTCAACCCATTTTGGAACCTCTCATTGGCAGACGAGTCAAGTAAAGCCCGATTATCATCATATAGCCCATTGTAGAACAGATTGCATAAGAACCACTTCTGGAAGCCATGGTGTGGGACAGAACGGACCAATATTTTAAATCTAACCCAAGCTTCATTAAAGGCTTCAGTAGGCCCTTGTTTAAAACTTGTAATATGACCTCTTAGCGCATTTGTCTTCTGTGGCAAGAAGTATCTCTTGTAGAAAGCAAGGGCTAAGGAATTCCAGTCAGTGATGCCCAAAGCTTCCATGTCTAGATAACGTAGCCACTCCGCAGCACCATCTTGTAAGGAGAACGGAAAGAGCACTTGTTTCACCTGGTCCTGAGTCACCCCCGCAGTCAATGGGATGGAACGACATTATGTGACGAACTTTTCCATATGTTTCGCAGGGTCTTCCCCAGGTGCTCCTCCAAACAAGTTTCGCTCCACCAAATTGATGTAACATGGGCAAATTTTTAAGGTTCCCTTATCAGTAGTAGGGAGCTTGAATCCCTTATGAATGGAATCCAAGGTAGGCTCAGAGTGACTAGCAAGTGTCGGCATCTAGGCAGAATCAGAATTTGCAGAAACTGATGTGTCCTCTTGTAAGGACTGATCTTCTGCGAAAATAAAGAGCTCGTAGTCTTTGTCAAGTGTACTCAAGTCTTCCACCTGACTGAATTCTCTCTGTAAGCTTCGTCTATACCGAAAAGTCCTTTCTGGCTCGGGATCAAAAGGTACAATCTCTGACCTGTTGGACTTGGACATACACGAAACTAAGAAGAAAATATAAAAATGTCTCAAGGAACTAAAGCTCCCTGAGACAAAAAGACAAAAATAAACAAAAACAAATAGAAAATTGTTGTCTACCCGTCAACGGCGCCAAATTTGATAAGGCTAAAGTCGTATCACCTTAATCAAAATAAACCTAAATTACTACTAACAATAGCTTGAGGTAAGTCATGATCGAATCCATGAGGAAGCGGTGATAATCTATTTGCTAAAGTCTAAATCTGTCTTAAAAGTCACAAGTTTGGAGATTTGATTGTTTAACTAAACTAATTGCGAAATAAATAAAAGATGAAAACAAATAATATAAAAGAGTCTAGGGATCAAGTTCACTAGGTCAGTTATCTGGGGGTGTGATTTAACTAATTAACAGAGCAAATATGTTGTTTAAGTCCATATGATCGGTCGATTCTAATATGTCCTTTAGATCTAATTTAACATGTGGTCGCTATCATTAAACTAGTTCTATTTAATTGTCGTTGCCTATATTAGTCTTAACCTGGTAGGTAAAAATCCTAGTTTGCAAGACTAATCAATTAACCTGGCCAGGAAGTATCAATTAGATTTAAGACAACAATTAAACAACAACATAAAAGCAGTTTAACTATTAACTCATTAATTAATCCCCCTTCTAACAACCTAGATCCCCATTCACCCCAGATTATAAAATTAGCTACTCATATTGATTAAACTAACAACAATAACAATGGTAGAAGGCATAACTAAAAGCATAAAAACAATGAACAAATCAATTATAAATATGAAACTTGAATGATTAATAATTGAGGAAAGATTAACAAAGTACTGTAATATAAAGGCGTAGATCTGGAGAACAACCGTAATGAAAACTAAACTAAACTATTCTATTGAATTTTAGGGATTTTCTAGGGTAAATAAAGCATAATAATACATAGGCGTCGAGTTTGGTATTTATAGCATGAAACAAATCTATTAAGGAAAGTCCTCGTAGAAGTTGGACTTTCGGCAGAAACTCGATCGAGTTTTGGGGAACTCGATAAAGTTTTCACTTCTCGGCATCCCAAAATATCGACATTTTCAAATTGTTCAATTGCATGTAGGAAACTCGATCGAGTAATCATAAACTCGATCGAGTTCTTTGTCTCAGCATCTTCCTGCAACGCGCACTGAATTTCAAATGGTCGTCATTTCTTCGTTACTTGGTAAAATCAAGATTTTTTGGTGGCGTTGGAAATTTAACAGGATAATATTTTACCTCCAATTTGAATTACTTGATTATCATTTATAAAACTCGAGTTATGGCTCTTTAAAGTAGGCACTAGTAATGGAAGTTCCTCTTTTTGTCACTTCTAAGTCTTATCTTCTCTTCTCTTCCTCTAGATTTCCGTGCCATGCTTCGTGTANGTTCCTCTTTTTGTCACTTCTAAGTCTTATCTTCTCTTCTCTTCCTCTAGATTTCCGTGCCATGCTTCGTGTATTCCTTTATGCCATTCCGCGGTACTTCATTTCATTCTTTTACTCCTCAAATGCACCATTGCTGCATTAAACACCAAATAGTTGCAGTAACAACGTTCTAACATAAATGGCATGTAAAAGACATATTCTAGCACGAATCTATACAAAAAGCGATTAAGAGGAGGCATATTAATGTATATAAATGTGACTCATCATATGTAGATCTGGAAGAATATTAATAGCTAAACTAAACCTAGGTTTTCTAAGAGTTTTTATGTAAAATAATGCGTCCTAACAATGTAGCACGAGTTTCCTATTTATATTACAAATAAATCGACTTAAGGAAAGTTCCGGGAAGTGTTCAGCGAAATGGATCCTCGATCGAGTTAAGCATACTCGAACGAGGACGTCATGCTCGATCGAGGTCATTAGTTACTCGACCGAGGAACTGGCCTCTACTGCTTCGTCTTGCGATTTCTTCTCTTCTTTCCATCTTTCCTCCTTGGTTTCCGTGCTATCTTCTTCCTACTCCGTCGTGCCGACTCCGCAGTGCTTATTATCATCAAATTACTCCACAAATACATCCATCTTGCATTAAAACACCAAAAGGCGGAAGTATCGTCATTTTAACATAAACGGCATATAAAATGACATATCAATGCACAAAACCGTCTCAAAAGTAGCTAAGGGAAGGCATAAATGTGTATATAAATATGACTCATCAATCGTTTTGGCAATAATTAGAATACATTTGGAGTCCGGGTCAAAAAACCGTCTTCATTTTCTCAAAAACTGTCTTGAATTTGACTCGGGATATTTTTAAGAATCCTAAAATATCTCAAATATTCTTAAGATTTCGAAAATATCTTATTTTGACGAAATAAGGAAAATAAATCCTTTCCAAACTCAAAAACGCAAAAATCTTCGCTGCTGAAGGAGAAACACCTCCAGGAGAGGGCGCACAACCTGCTGCGCCTCTTCCTGGGCTTATTTCCAGCAGCGTCCATATCTTCCTGGATTTCCTTCCGTATTTTGATCCTTCCAAAACTCTCACCTAGTGATTAGTATAAATAGAGGCCTCCGCCTCACATATTCTTCACGTGACTTTCCACCCCTTCTCTTCTTTCTTTGCATTCTAAGACCACGTGTTTTTGCTACGACGCCTACGTGCTTGAGCATTCTCGACCACATAAGCCTAGATCATTCTAAGTACCAGACACATTTTGCATAGACCTACCAATTTGACCACTACACTCAATCAACCTAATTAATCAATTTGTTTTCTAAAATTCTTTTTCAAAAGGGCATCTTCGTTACATCGTCGAATTAAGTCGTTTTTCGCTTTGTAAACATGTAAGTCTGAGGGTGTAAATCGCACTTTGTATTTTATCTAATGTATTTAATCTTATGTAAGAGTCTACGCCATAAATATGTTTTTAAAACCGTAAGTTTTCAAACCTTTTTGATGAATCATCAGGGAAAGACCGTCGAGAAGAATCACATCAGCAGATGCGCCTTATGGAACAGACGCAGCATCTGTTGCGCCTCTTCAAGAGGCTCCTAGTTTGCTGCTGCTCTTCTTCTTCTTACTCGAGTACCAATTGATTTGTCTTTTCTGTTTCCAGATCATTTTCCTTTTATTTTCGACTTAAACCCATTATAATCCTAATATTTGCGGGTTTTTGTCATCTTTTCAAACCTGGATCTTTGATGGTTTGATTTTTTCCATCTCAAACTATTAAAATTCGACTTTGATACATGTTTTCTGTTTTATGACGATCTTTACTTATGTATAATCTGTATAAATCACTTCAATCTCGAGTCTAGTATCAATAATACACTTAAATCAACCAACGAACATTAACAAAACGCGAGTCTGACTTTCACAGTCAGAATCCAACTTGAGAACAGTCGCACAAAGTGATGCGCCTCTTCTAGAGGGCGTAACACGTGATGCGCCTGTTCTGGGCTGGCTTCTGCCTCTGAACTCGTCTCGTTCTGACGTAGCTATTCTAATTAGTTTATAATTAACTATTATTCGTATTATCACCTTCCGTTTCAGCGTTTAATATTTTATTTCTTTTTTTGACGTATTTATGGCATAGATTCGTCTTTCATTCATTGTAATGTCATTTATTTTCTTTATTTTTTTTTATCTTTCTTCTCACATGTGAATGAATGTAAAATATCCACTTTGACCTAATTGCTTGCTAATTTTATGTGTTAACCGACTTAGTTTAATTCACATGCTAGGATTAAAACGTGGGTGTTGCATTGCATACATATAACTAATGACATATCAAATATAAATGACATTCCTTGATCATTAATAGAAGCCGCTATCGAGGCGGGCAAGATTAGGTGTTCTCGTATGAGCTTCCTAATACATACCCTCACCCCCTACTCAGATATCTATGAACACCATTGTTCATTGGCATCGCGAGAGTCATTCTAGACATGAAATGCTAAGGGCGACGAATTTCTTAGTGTTTATGTTACTTTGTGTCTTGACGTGACGCGAAGTATTCAAACGGATCCAATTATCCACAAAAATTGGTGGCGACTCCACAAATGCAGGCTTGTTCAAACCATTCACCGATTTCAATGCCTTTCAAATCGGTAATGGCCCCTGACGTGCTTTGTCAACACAAAGTTTCGTGGGAGAAGTACCGTCGCCTCAAACATGCCTTTCATCTTCTTCTTCTTACAACATTCTTTTGTAGTGCCTCTCTCCTTAGTTGCCTTAATATTAAGGATCTGAATCGTTATAGTTGACAATTCCCTTTTATAGTAAAAGCTCAACTTTTTACCTTCATGGAGCTTTTGATAAGATTGTTCGGAGATCCTTAGTTGGAAATTTCCTCCATCCTTTTTGATAAACTCAAGAACTGACTTATTAGAAATATGTTCATTCTCCTCAAAGCTAGAGTCCAAATCTATACCACGGGTACGTTGAGCATCTGTCACTTACGTATTCACACTCTCGATATCTTTCATACTCATATCACTTTGATCTTTTATCACCTCCATAGTCTTACTTTCATTATCTTTTTTACTCATATCAGCTTCTGAAACATGAACATGCTTCCTACAGTTCCAATCTACGCCAACCGTAAGAGCGAGCTCCAAAAATATTTTACCATTTTCCTTGATGAGAAGGTGGCCTTTTACTACCTACAACTAATTCTCTTAAAACATCCTTTTTCCGAGTTTCGGCCACCAAAGCTTCAACCAAATCCAATTCAGCTTCCAAAAAACTTTTCAATTTCATAAACGCTACCGCCCTACGAAAAAGCGCCTTGACATTACAAGGAAATGTGTTCAAAATCATAAAGCACAAATCAACAGGAGCTCTGTATTCCCAAAGTTTAAGGGCACAAGCATCAAGATTAGAGTTAAGGGAAACAACAAGGTCAGATAAAGATTAGATGTCTTCACCTCCAATAACTCCCAAACTCAAACCCAGAAGTTTACAAGTTTCATCGTAACAAGTTGTGGCCCTATCAAAAACTTTTTGCTTAAAAAGACCATTTCCCTTGTTTTAAGTTCCTTCACCTCGAACAAAGGCGACCCCTGAAGATTCATAAAACAGCCTAATACCCTCTCCCCATCACCTTGCATAAACCCATCGTTAACATAAGTAGAAGCAAAAGCTTTAAGAAAATTATGACAATCGGTAGAGAAAAGACATAGGTTCCAAACCGGAGAAGAGGATACAAAACACTCCAAAAACTCCAAACAGCTACAATAGCGAAGTTAAGAAAACAGGAGCAGAAACCCCTCAACACAAAACGACGACCCAGCAGCAAGAATTTAATCAGAAAACTAAACTCAAACAAACTAATCGCACTTGATGATCAGAGAACAATCATCCAAGTATTATTTAACAATAACGACAATAGAACGAAAAACTCGTATCAAAAACCTACAAATAGGGGGATCAAACCTGGAACATAAAAGGAGAAACCGATCAATATTGACAAAACCCTCAGATGACGAAGACGGGGAAGAGTATAAAGGGTTGGAGAAAAGAAAAGGTCAAAGAAACGGAAAGGATCGGAGAAGCCTCGCTGACGACCAATAAAGGCAACCGGAAAAGTCGCCGGCGAGGATGGGCAATGGGATAATTTAAGATTTTTTTCTCTCCTAGGTTTTTCTCACTCTACGAAAGACACTTCGAACTATTTCCCACATAGTAGTAAACTAGTTGCTGATTGATGGATAATGAATATTTTGTGTATGCAAGTGTGCCTTCAAAACTTAAATAATTTGCAGATTTCAATTTTGTTAATGTCAGCAAACCAACAAAAATGTTTCAATTGTTGACCGACATCATTTTTTTCAATGAACTGTAAACTAAATTGTAAACTAAATTGTATTAACCCGGTATCGTCCTTTTGCTGTAATCCAAACATTTTAAGCTCAAACTTGTGGCTACTCTTTTCGATAGAAGAATCCAAGGCATTTTGATCATGAGTTGAGCAGAGATTCCCGACTCAAGCTAACCTAACACGGAGGTCGAGAACCGAGGTGCAACAAGAAGGAAGATTGGAGAACAAATGCAAGTGATAAGTTGAAATTTGAAATCCCAAAACAGTCCAGTGCGCAGCCTACGCAATCTACAGGAAATTGGGCCTAATATTTCTCATTTGGGCTTCTTATGACGACTATTTGTCTAGGGTTTTCTGCACCCATATAAAAGGCTGAAACATTTCAAGAGGAGATATCTCTCATACTTGAACACTAAGCTTGTAATTATTAGACTTAATCTTTTAATTAATGCTAAGCTTTTTTCATTTCTTGGGCTGTAATTTGACTATGAGGAGCTAATTCTCTCATTTCTTTGTATAATTTCATTCAAAGTTTCCACATTTAGTACTGTAAGACTCTCTAATCTCTCTGAAGTTATCTAATACATATTTCCTTGTGTTTAATTCTCATGTTAAGTGAATGAATGTGTGGTTTGATCATCCTAGCATCCTATTTACTTAATTAGTGCAAGTTCTAGAAAAATGGTTTAATCTATCTAGAATTGATTGAAGCAAGTCTATTGTGTTTTGATTTGGTTTAAGGGATTCTAATAATAGATAGGAAAGTGTATGCCTTTTTTCATTTGTATGGTTTAATCTAGTGAAAATTGGTCTTAGCCTACATATCTTGGCAAAGTTCTTCTTGCTCATGTTTGATTACCCCTCATGGTTTAATGAGTTGTTGATTAGGCTTGATGTGTGCATATACATGGTTTAATTTGTATGCACTTTTATCTTGATATTGTGGTTTTGAGTGGATAATCTTAGGAGAGTTAAAGAGTCTAGCTTTACTATTGTGTTGGTTACTAAGAAGAGATTACACCAAGTTCCCTCTCTTATATTGAATTCTTGCACTCTACATGTTGCTTTTATGTTGTTCCAACTCAAATCCCCCCCATGTTGTTCATTGTTAATAGCCATAGTTTGTGACTAGTGTTAGTTGTTGAGTCATAATTGTCATTAGCTTCATAATTAGTGATTAGTTAGCTTGCTTAAATTCAAGTTTTAGCTTAAATCCTTCTCTTGGGTTCGACCCTTACTTACGCTTTACTACTATTCTTGTTTACATAGAATAGAGTTGAGTTTGGTTTACAAATACATAATTTGGTAGAATAATTAGTTAATAACGACACCTAGTTATTTTCCTATCATGACGCTTTATCACTGTCCATATACAAAACTCAACATATGCTTCTCCGAAGAACCAATATTACAAAGATTTACCATTAAATTAGGAAAATAACTTCAATCACCTAATAATAAACCAATCACTAATATCTTCATCTTAAGTATTAAAAATATCCACTAATTCCAAATATACAAAAATATTTTTGCTAAAATCTGAATGAGTTTATTCTAACCAAATCTTTCATAAGTAGGTCTTCTGAGAGACAGTCTCTTAATAAGTTTATTGATAGACTATTTTACAATTTTAAGAAAAAGTGGTATTAAAGATAATAAAATAGGTACAAATCATGATTAAAAATAAAATAGGTACATTTATTATGTGAACAGGTATGAAATTACTATGTCACAATCAACAATAAAAGGATTACGAAATACAAATAAAAGGGTACAGAAGACTGGTCTTTCAATAACTTACTGAGAGACTGTCTCTCCCAAGTTTTAGTGATTATGAAGATATTACAAAAATTTCTGATTCCAAGCATATATTAAAACACAAGTTCTGCTTTTCAAGAAGAAGCTTATGCTTTATAGCATGCTATCAGTTTGGGCTTCAGGCATATCGATGTCAATACAGATTGTCTGAATCTGGCTCTTCAAGTTGGAGGAGTTGGTGCTGGTGAATCAAGACGTCGTAACTATCTTACATAGCATTAGCAGTTTATTTGTCTCTTATCGTCATTGCTTTTCTATTAGTCATTGCTCTAAATATCTTAACAAGATTGCTCGTACCATTGCCAAAAAACACTATGGCATAAGTAGTCTTTTCTTGACATCAAAAACAATATTACTCCCTACATCAAAGGTATGATTTCTCTCGACCTTCACATATCACCTAGCACGTCCTATACTCTCACTGCTATTCCGACTCTGATTGGGGGTGGATGTCCAGAAACACGTCGTTCTACTACTGACTACAATGTCTATCTAGGTGACAATCTTATCTCTTGGTCCTCCGAACGCCAATCTAATATGTCCCGTCTTAGTGCTGAAGCAGAATTTAGAGGCGTTGTTAATGTTGTGGGCTTGTGGCCGAGAATTGTTGGCATCACGATCTCTTATTAGAGCTACATTGTCCTTTACATAAGGCTACAATCATATATTGCGACATTGTCAGCGATATTTACCTTGCTACCAACCCCGTCAATCCTCAACGAACAAAGCACATCGAGATGGATATTCATTTTTTTTTTTTTTTTTTGAGAAAAAATTGTTCTTGGTCACATTCAGGTTCTAGATGTCCCTTCACGGTATCAATACACGTACATTTTTACGAAACGCTTGCCACACATACTATTCGATAACTTCAGGTCCAGCCTCGAGTTGAATGAATCGCAAAGCAAGCGATTGCATTCCTTTATACAGGAATTCTTTTTTGAGTCAATAAAAGAAGGATTCTAATCCGTATCTCGTTTTACAATAAAATTTACATCGAGAAAAAAAGAAGGTAAGATAACATTCTAATCAACTTAAACCACGGCTCAGTGGGCAGAATCCATCACCTGACTCCATATTTTGTTGATATTGCTTCTCGCCTTCATAGAGGATTTACAGCATCCATGCTCGTCTCCTTCGAGCATCAAATGCCAAAAACGTATAGAAATAGCCAATAATCGGTGTTTTTATGCGTTATGGTATGTTTCCACACCGTCAAGGCGCTATCAATTTTTCAATGATGTTTGTATGCCCAATAAATTTTGTATAGACTTTAAGATCTTGATATCTCTGAGGAACTATCGACCACTAAGAGCTGTTATAGATATAGCCTCTCCAGACATTTGATGGAGGGTAGAGCTGGTGGTGTCCATAAACATATGTCTTTTGTTGAAACCTGGTTCTTTAGGCTGTGGAAGATCTGCAATTTCACTAGAAAACATTGACATCACAGTCGACATATTTGGTCGATCATTTACATTTTCTTGAACACACAACAGCCCGACTACTATGGACCTATCAATCTCCTTCTTGTTAAGCGGATCAGATATTAATGGATCGATGATCGATCCTGCATCACCCTCTGCCCATAGTTTCCATACCTGGAACCACATAAGAAAAGAGTTGAGCTTCTGGGTATTCATATTTACGACATTTTTTCCGAACTTCAGATTACATACTAGTATAGAGATAAAGCAGGGTAAGAAGTTGTCAGAGATATAAAACTTACATATCCGAGGAGTGTAAGTGATTCTTCCTCGTACCAGAAGGCATTATTCTTCTGTGCTGTCAAGATTTCTAGCAATAGGACACCAAAACTGTAGACATCTGACTTCTCTGAGAAGTGACCATCCATTGCATACTCAGGCGCCATATAACCACTACATCATCGATGAAACAAAATGCATTCAGAAATTTTATCATTACCATATGAGCTGTTACTTTCTTACTACGTCTTACAACCAATGTTACTCAGACTCGCTTAGAAGTATCTGAAAATTTATCATGTTTTTGGCTTAGGATGACATGTCCATGTGTCATAGTTGTGCCTGAGACCCTCGACATGGGAACATGATATCATAAGAAGCAGGGTAAAGTACAAGTAGCTTTCAAAGCTCTGAGCAACTTTACATTTAAGACGAATGGGAGGGAAGGGGAATGACGCTCAAACGCTATCATTGTTTCTTTCAAAACTTTTTTAAGTTGAAATGATTTTAATTTAGATAGGAGAGTAAAACGTATTCCGCCATTTCCCTCCCCTACATCTCCTACAATCCCAACTTACGATCCAAACAAGAGAACTTGCTTCCATCCCACCAACCAAACTCGGGGTTAAGACCTCAATGAAACCAACCACTATGCTTCAAAAATCAACCAAAAAACAGTTAATTTTGTTTGGTCTAGTTGTTACTTACTATGTGCCGACGACCCTTCTTGTTTCGTCTTTTACTTGGCCATGACCAAATATTCTTGCCATCCCAAAGTCTGCAATCTTTGGATTGAGTTGTTCATCCAACAAAATGTTGCTTGCTTTGAGATCCCTGTGAATAATCCTTAATCTAGAATCTCTATGAAGATAAATCAGGCCTCGACATATCCCCTCGATGATATTGAAGCGTGGTGGCCAGTCAAGAAGTTCTCGCTTGGTGGAATCTAGATATAAACAATTACAAATCACGTAAATAGTGAATTTTTAAACGTCAGAATACTACAATAATAAACCCACAAACAACAACTGGAAATGTGCCAAGAATTACGACGATAAATAGGAGAAAATTTTAATACTTACCAAACAAGAATGCACTCAAGCTCTTATTAGGCATATATTCATAGACAAGCAGTTTTTCCTCGCCTTCTACGCAAAAACCAATAAGGCTAACGAGATTCTTATGCTGTAATCTAGAAATAACAATAACTTCATTCGTAAACTCTTCTACTCCTTGTGACGAAGCAGCTGAAAGCCTTTTCACAGCTATTTCTCGCCCATCTCCCAGTAATCCCTGAAAACCAGAATTCAACAATTGATTCTACATGGCCGCTGAGTTTTCCAATTTAAGCTCAACGTACCACTTAGGATGTAGCCAAACTTACCTTGTAGACCTGCCCAAAACCACCTTGTCCAAGCATCTGGTTATCGTGGAAGTTGTCTGTGGCAACTGCTAGATCTTTAAAATCTATCAAAGGTAGCTCTTCGAGTTTCCTTGGGTTCTTATGATCCCCGTGCTTTAGGTGATCCAAGATGCTTTTCTTATTGGCATGTTTTGCTGTTGGAAATGCAACAATCGTCAACAAAGAAAACAAGGGAAGAATAATCACGAGTTAGTGGTATGAACTATTAAGTTATCAGCAATGTAAGCTGTGAAAAAAACATGTTACCTTTCCACCTAATGAACCACAACCAAAAAACAATGAGTGCGATAATTGAGACAGTACCAACTATTACTGTTGCTACAATAACAGCTTTCAGTCTACCCTTGTTGCCTGAAAGTTAGAAAAAAATTGAATATTAGATATAAACTCTCGAATTAATTTCACACTACAAGAACAAAAATAATGTTACCACAGTGCCTCAAAGGGATTCCCTGTGTTGACATCAGGGAGAGGCGGTTTCCATTAACCCTTAATGAAAACAGCGTTGAATGACGGTTACCATATCAAAAATAAGTGCAGCCATTTTACTGAGTCATTTTGATTTTTTCCACCATAATCAAGGACAAAGCAATAGTAAATCTTCGCTCCTTAGGAAATGGATCTGAATTTCATTCCACAATGAAGATGCACTTTTTTAATTAAAACTTACCGAGTTCTGAGTGTGCCAGACGAAGGTTTAGCGTAACTCCACTACTAGGAAACTGTTGAATGTCAATCAAAGTGTTACTCCAATACATGCAGCCAGCACCTTGATCATACGCGTAAGCTAGACAAGAACAGTTGTTTAAACACGTGGTTCTGCAATTAATTGGATTTACTCCCTGTAACCACACTTCAAGGTCGGGTAATTTTACGGTATTCAGGACTTCAAAACCATCTGGTTTACCTCCTTGTTTTCCACACTGCAAGGTTGTCCTCCTGACACAACCACTAGACCAGTTTCCTGCTTTCCATTCCCGAGTATTCTTTGGTACAAATCCCTTCAAACATTTACAGATAGGCGACTTTACCGAGTTACAGATACCAAAGTCTCCACATTTTCCGTAAAAATCACACGGGTCACTTGGAACCTTATACAGTGTTTGCCACGACTTCTTACTGAGGTCCCAGTATATCTCACTTAGAGAACCATCATAGCTAAAGTAGTAGTGTGAAAGGGACAGCTGTTGTATTCCAGTGTATAGTAATGTAACTTCATTTGGTGCATCATTTTTCTGAATTTTAGTGTCGGCGTAGTTATTACTTGGATCAGAATAGACCATACCCAGAAAAAGATTTCCGTTCCATGGACCACTTCTATAATGTCGTCGATCACCATCCCACAGTACTAGCTGGGAATTCATTGCAGAATCAAGACCAAGAGTGAACCTTCCTTCTGATGGATCTGACGGGCCTTTCCAAGCGTGTAACCTTATGGCAGTAGTATTCTGAATGGTAATGCTCATGCTTGGCAAGAGTGCATCAGTAGGGTAATCAAAGCTCTGCCATATGACTGTTTTATTCCCTCCTTTATCAAGCTCTATTAGTTGGAGATTCCCGGAATCTAAAAGCTGAATCTTCCGAGTAGCATTAAGTGCTTGACTTGACGAATTAAATGACCACAGAGTGTTGTTTCTCCCATTCACAATTTCGAGAATCCCACCCTCAGATATTCTTAATACACCTGAAGAATCTTTTACAGGGTTGTTCCGGTTTGCTACCCAAACAAAATACGTTGGAGAAACATTATTATATGATATCCCAAGATACCTATTTGTGTTGTTTGGAGGACTAAAAAATCCAAGCTTGTACGTAGCGTTCGGGGAGAATAAGGTTTCAGAATCCTTAAGAAGTTGAATGGTGGTAGCATCGCCTATGCCAGTGGACATTAGCAAGGCCAAGCACGAGTACGCGAAAAATACGCAAACAAAAAGCATCTTACTCCTTGTTTAGAGAGCAATAATTGATTTACCTAGCAAACAATTGACATGAACATTTAGTTAGTCGATAAAATATTGTGGCCTAGTTTGTATTCTCACATCATTTTAAATGAATTTATTCATCTATAGAAACTGGAACAAACTACCAGGGTTAGGGAATAAAGGGTGATCACTGCTCAGAGTCAAAGAATGTAAGAACATGTTTATGTCTGACCAAAATTAGAACAGGATTTGGCCTGTTATTTGTTCGGCAGATTATGAACAATCAGGTACTTACATAACCTTGCAATGTCGGAATTTAGTCCATACTCCATACATAACCCGAAGCTTTTTTTCCTGGGTGTAAAATAAAGGCATGTAATTACGAAGGGAAGGGGATTCAAACTTTCGACCTATTGTCTTCAAGCCCTCAGTCCTAATCAGTCGGCCCATCAATATGAATATGCCTCTTTTAAAGGTATGACTAATTCAAAAGTTCCCCTAGGAGCATCCATGGTTAAGTTGGACATGTATTAGAAAAATACAATTTTCGTATGACAATCAACGAAATTAAGATTTAATTTGAAATGTAAACAAACAATTTTACATTGACGACGTTTATTTTGAAGAAATGGAGAGTTAATTCACTAAAGAGACAACAAAATGAATTAACACTCCATTTACAATACATCAAGATAACTCCATATTTGCAGGAATTGTACCAAAGGAGAGTTTACTTTTTCATTCTAATTTTCTAAAAAGTTAGAGACTACACTGTTTTTTTTTTT
>VHZZ01014118.1:22212-32868 GCA_009801015.1 Silene noctiflora | reverse complement strand
TATGTTATGCACTTAGGCGCCATCACAATTCCACGAACAATCCGTTATGTACTAAAAGATTAACACATCTATAAATTCTCCCGCTCAAATTTTCCGCCCAAGTGATATTCTGCTAGACAATATTTATTTCCTAATTAGTTAATGTTGACTATCTATATTTACAATTAAAAATATCTCCTTGGAATTATATATGCAAATTTTCTACCCTTTTCAAAATTGAGGTAAATTGCATTAGCTTGATTAATTGTAAAATTCTCAAATATCTTATCTAAAATACCGTGCATTTGCACGGGAACTATACTAGTTATATATTAATTAATTAATGTGTCGTGTTTTTTGACCCCTTTTACTTGACTTTCTAACTTGCACGAGAGGGAAGAGGTCAAAAGGTCTTCGCCTATCCCAACATGAATCCCCTTCCTAAATCCAAATGGTATTCCTGTCAAAACCCATACAAATTCTTCTTAAAGAAGGATATTATCCGTCACAAGTTAAAAATATTGCAAGTGGCAAATCAAGTAGGAATTAAATGGAGCACCCCACTTGTAATATTGTGAGAGAGACACTATTCGTCTTCAGCTTATGACGTATAGTGTCCGTCTTGAATGAGACAAACTGCAAAACCCAACCCACTCTATCACCAAACTCATGTACGTCTTTATTTTGGGTGTGCTTGGATTAAGGGAATACAAATTTATATTCTACACCTTTGGTCTTATAAATTCAATTCAATTCAAATTTAAGATTAGAAGAAACAGCATGTATCTACAATGAGTTAGAATGTCATTTACCAATTAGCAACCATTTATGAATAATAAGAGTCAAATATTGGACGTTTGGGTTAGTAGGTGGAAGTCAACCCTTATTATTACGCGGAAGACAAGTAGACAAACGGTTGATAAAAAAACCGTACTACTCCGTAAATTATCCTTGCGACTAATTAACTTAATAATAATAATTGTTTAATTTTCTTAGTCTATTTATTATTCTCAGGAGATGAACAAGAATGACTAATGAGAGACTCACATGTTTTACAGTAATTTGCTTCTAGAAAACCATGACTAGAGCAGAGCTTCAAGTCTTTCTTAAGACAGATCCGTCTAATATTAAAACGAGTTAAATATTACTCCCTCTAAATTCATATGTTTTTCTCATTTCATTAAAATATTACTCACATGTAATAGAGAAATGGAAAGAACATATATATTTAGAGGGAGTAACACATATGAGTATATAGGACAAATATTTTTTTTCCCTATAAATTTTGTTTGTTATTAGTCTTCGCATATGGATATATATTTACCCTGTTTTAAACTTAAAACGAGAGAGAATTTTCTTTTTAAATAAGAATTTAATAGAGCTGAAAGGCATATTTGTGTACCACAATAGAGATAACCACTCGAAAGCAATATGTATTGTTTATTGTTTAATGCCTTAACGTGTGGGGTGGGTAATTAGTTATAACTAAGTTATAAAGTAGAAGTACTATTTTGTATCTAGTCTAGATTTTGTTGAGTAATATCGACACAAAAGCAACGACGCGCCTTATGTCATTGTTCACTTGCGGTCAAACTAAGACGTTGTTTCTGTTAGCACAAATCTCTGACCTCAGAGCCACAACTCCATATCCACCTTTACCAATAATATTCCATCCTAGTGTAGTATTACCACCGTCGGATTCCGAATATACTCAAAACTCTATTCATCTCCATTATTATTGATTTACTTTAGTTGAAATGCTTTTTCACGGATAATGCAAAAAGTAAATAAATACAGAGTAATGTAGATAGAGAAAGTAGATCCATAAAGAACAACTTGAAATGAGTTTAAGTTACCTCCGTATAAGCAGAAAGTCCGACCCATCAAAAGCTTGGTTGGAAACATCAAACAATTTAGTCCATTCCAAATAGCTGCAAGGCCTGTAACTATTGGTAAGGTTGCTTACAACCTAAATTTTCTACTCAGACTCAAATTCTTGATGCCTTCGAGTTTCGACATCCACATTTGGTTCCACAACCAGCCCAGTATCCGGATGTCGTGCAGATTTTGAGGAGAAATTTTTCAGAGAAGGGACATACTCTATGTTACAGAACCCTCCATAAGCGAAATTCAGGAAAAAAGAGGCGGGAAAAGTTGTTGGAAAGGTTAGCAGCTCATATAGACTTGCCACAGCTCATTAGTACCAAGTATCATACAAGATGTAAGAGATTGTGATTAACTCTCAACATTGATACAAAATTGGTTCTCATTCGTCTCATCTACTTCTATCGCAAGTTCCTCATCCATTTCTTCCTTATAACAATATATATACACCAAAACATCCAATATCATTACATTTCGTATCGACGCATTACAAAAGTTAAGCCTATCAACAAAGAGCTTGCAAAAATTTAGACAAATGAAGCTATTAATGAACAAAGAAATTGACACTAATTGACCACTAAGAAGGGGAATAAAACACATTCACAATATCTCACATATACCAAAAATCTCATGCTAATCCAGCCGGGGTTATCTGCCAGACAAATGAGTTATTGAGTTATAATTACTGGTAGATGAAGAGTGACCAGCAAGACCAGAAGATTCGCTATCTGAAGAAACCAAACGTCTACTAAATCCAGATTGCTTAGGACATGGAAGATGAGCTATATCATTAACAATCATGGACAGAACAGTAGAAGTGCTTGGCCTATCGTCTGCATATTCTTGGACGCATAACAATCCCACATGGATGCACCTCAACACTTCCAGCCGGATATTGGGATTGGAAATCACTGGATCTATTATCGAAGCAACATTATCCTCGTTCCACAACTTCCACACCTGATATCAGAGCGGGTACCAGAAAGCATGCAATGAATGTTTGACAAATGGCAATATAAGGTATTCACTGATAATAAATGAACTTCTGCTTTCCAAACATAACATAATTGTTGAATTAATAAAAATGAACAAGATTAATCTTCATTCTTTTTTATCTAACCGGAAATTATTGATTGATATGTGTACTTACTACTAAGGGCTTTCTTGGATGGAGGGTAATTACTACCGCCTCACCGGGGTTATAGAGGAAAATAACGAAGTAAAATAGGAGGCAGTAGTCACGGCAGATAGAGGAAGGATACATGAAGCTATGCCTGTAACTACACCATTAAGAAGAAAAGTCGCACACTTCCACCCACAAACGGGTATAATAGTTCCCCACTACCGCTTATCCCCCTCACCACATTTTTAGCTTCCCTTCACCATCATCATTTTCCCTCTTTTATCCTTTGTTCTGAACTCCACTACCCCCAGTGCTACCGAACCCTTGGCGGGTAAAGGTTGTACCGTCATCCTTTAGTTAAAACAAGCAAACTTGAGTGAGATTAAATGGGTGAACGCCATTCCCCATCTACCTTAAAAAATGAGCTTTAATGGCTCACTAAATTTTTTCACTTTTAATATTGTGAGTAACAGAAGTAAGGCTATAAATTTGACCCATTTACCAATAGCATGCAAGTACCTTTAACACATCGTGGTAATGTTTTTTTTTTTTTTTTTTTTGGTACAACATCGTCATAATGTTGTAAGGAGTAATTAGTGTAAAGATGGTGTGGTTTTTAACTTACATATCCCAATAGGGTTAATGACTGCTCATCCAACCAAAAGCTATTGTTTTTTCTTCCAGTCACTATCTCTAGCAGCAGCACTCCGAAGCTGTACACATCTGATTTTTCAGAGAAGTGACCCCCCATTGCATACTCAGGAGACATATATCCACTGCAATTATCAAATTCAAAGTCATTATAGAAAAAAAAAAATACCTATCTAATCGAAATGATTTCAGATAGAAGTAACACTTACTATGTTCCAACGACCCTTCTAGTGCTATCTTGATCTTGTTTGGTACTGAAAATACGGGCCATTCCAAAGTCGGAGATTTTAGGATTAAGGTCCTCATCTAGCAAAATGTTGCTAGCCTTGAGGTCTCTATGAATGATCCTTAATCTAGAATCTCTATGAAGATAAACGAGGCCACGACTTATGCCTTCAATGATGTTAAAACGTCTCTCCCAGTTCAAAATCGACTTTTTTACTGGATCTGGAAATTATTATTAGAAAACAAGAGAAAAAATAGTTTCAGGAATTGCCAAAATCATACAGCTAGAATACCCAGAAATGGAGTTACACATACCAAATAGAATGAAGTCCAGGCTCTTGTTAGGCATGTACTCATAAATGAGCATTTTTTCCCGTTTTTCTACACAACATCCCAAAAGTCTCACAAGATTCCTGTGTTGCAATTTAGAAATAACTACCACTTCATTCATAAACTCATCAAAGCCCTGTCCAGAGGCAGCTGAAAGTCTCTTCACAGCTATTTCTTGCCCATCTTCTAGCTTTCCCTGGAAACAAGAATCAAGTACAGTTACTGACCTACACAAATGATCTATGTTACATTGACTCACCATATCCGTGTTAACGTGTTTGACATGACACACAAGGATAAGTGGATAACGGTACGAAATCCGCAGCAAACCCTTACCACTCTAATACTTCTCCCTAAAGAAGGAAAAAAGAAAGGCCTTCGACGAACTAGAAGAAGATAATGTGCATTAAGCATTTAACATGACATATGATGACTACTCGTATATATCTAGTTTCTTAAACATCTATCTATTTCACTTTAAAGCTCTGAACTATTTTAATTATACAAGTGTCTGAATAACATAGCAAATAACGCGAATACATGACTGACGACAGTTATCAGTACATTTACCTTGAACACTGGACCAAAACCACCTTCTCCAAGTTTATTAGTATGGTGGAAGTCATTGGTTGCGGCAATAAGTTTCTTGAGTTCAAACAATGGAAGCTCATCAAAGGGAATCGGGTGGCTACTGGCATTATAATTCATAGTCTCCAGCAGATTGTTCTTTTTATCTGATGCAAAACATTCATCGTACATGATTTGTAGACAAATATTAAATAAAAGAAACACAAATACCTACATTACTTTCCTTTAGTATTCACTATCATGTTTTCATACGCAAATCCAAACATAATATTATTTAAAGTGAAGACGAGATTTTCGGAGATGATGATGATGATGATGTGTTTATTCGCATCAAGCGCTGACATGGCACCAAAAACAAATCAGCATAATATAAAGTTGAAGGCTGCAAAATGGACGTCAAGAATCAAGATACTTGACTTACCTTTCGATCGACTCAACCATCTCCATACAAAGTATGTCACGGCAATAAGTGTCATGGTCGCTATGATGCTAACCACTATGATGATAATAGTCTTCTTGCCATTGGACACTGTAAGCCAAAAAGAACCAACTTTGTAAAATTTCAAGGGAATAATGTTGATTGAATGATCATAGTATTCTACTCGTAATTCAACTTCTTTTACTACAAAAGAAACTAACACTAAATTAGATAGTTTTACCAAGCTCTGAAGCTGGGAGACGAAGAAAAAGATCAACTCCGCTGCTTGAAAATTCTTGAACATCTATCAAGTCCTTACTCCAGTACATGCATCCAGCGCCCGCATCATAAGCATATGCTACACATGAGCAATTCTTCAAGCACTGACTTCTACAATCGACTTGATTTAATCCCACTGACCACTCTGCCAAATCTGGTATTTTAACCGTGGTTAACTTTAAAAATCCATCTTCTTTACTACCTTGAATACCACATTGCACGGGGTTTCTACGAACACAACCATTAGACCAATTTCCCTTTTTCCATTCCTCAACATTCCTCGGTACAAACCCCTTTAAACATTTGCAAAGAGGGGTTTTAAGAGGATCGCAAATTCCAAATGCTCCACAGTAGCCATACATGTCACATGAAGTTTCTATAGCCTTCCAAATAAATTGCCATTCTCCCTTGCTACTGTCCCAATATTTTTCGCTTAGGATTCCATCATAGCTTAAAGCATAGTGAGAGAAGGATAGTGTACTAGCACCGGTATAATCTAGGTCTACCGTTCCTTGAGCAGTATTTGGGCGAACAAAGGTATTAGCATAATTTGTAGCTTCATCCGTATAAAGTAATCCCAAAAATATATTACCATTCCATGGACCACTACGCCAATATCGTCGATCACCTAACCAAACAACAGCCTGGGAATGAATAAGTGAATCAGTTCCGAGTGAAAATTGCCCAAATGAAGGATCAGAGAGGCTTTTCCAAGACGGTAAAGCCCCCTTCATATTAGACACATCAAATGTTATTTTAGCATTTGGCAATAGACAGTCTGTAGGGTGATCAAAGCTTTGCCATAATATAGTTCCATTGGTATTCGAAGTACCCTCAGGATCTTGTGCGCGCAAAACAAGATTCCCAGTATCTAAAAGTTGCGCAGACACAAAGGAAGTATTAGTAGTACCAATCGAGATATTCGATGACCAAAGGGTTTCCTTTCTCCCGTTCAATATGACTAGATTACCATCTGTTGACACGCTCAGTATACCAGATGTATCATTAAGTGGGATGTTCCGGTTTGCAACCCAGAAAACGGCATCCTTTGAGACCTCACTATACCAAATCCCGACATACCGATTGGTTGTGTCAGGAGGACTGAAGAATCCCAGCTTGAAATCGCCATTACTTGACACAATATAATCAGAATCTTTGAGGAAGTTTGTCGATGTAATGGTCTCTATAGCTATGCACAAACCAAACCAGCTTGAGCACAGCAGAAACAGCACAACAGAAGGCCTCATAAATTTATTTCTTATCAGCGGCTTCTGCTTCAAATATAACCATAGCAAACAAATAACATCAAGATACTAAAACTTATAATAGCAAAGTGGAAGGCATTATAAACACCAACATCTTCAGAAAATCCTCCAGCATTATACTCCCTACCTCTTAATCATTTGGTTACGGAGTACCTTTCATATTCTGTGCGAGGGGTTTGTTTTTATCAAAGCTAAATCAATGATTGGAACAAAGGGAGTATATTAAATTTTGTTCTACCACACTATCAGGTTATACCAAATTTACACAATGTTACTTCAAATTATACCAAATTATAAGAGTTTTGAAGAAAAGGAGAAAAAATTAGATCAAATGTGCATGGAAAAGATCCAGAAACAAATACTCGTTTCCAATGACGGAACTAAGGGGGCTAGCAGGAAGCAATATAGAAAATTTAAAATTCTTACTGTAGATTTTGAAATTCCAACTAGTATACCTGATGATGCTAATAGTTGACGCCTAAGTACAAATCCTGATTCCGTCACTACTCCGTTGTACCCAAAATCTTTGTTAATCCCAATAAACATCAAATAAATAAATAAACAGTTTTCTCTCATTTCCATGAAACATGCGACAAACAAAAAGTGAGCATTCCGTACTAATAGTTATACTAGAGTATGAATCAACATAGTAGTAAGTAGTAGTAGTAACATACATTTCTCAAAACAAAAAGAAAATAGTACTCCGTAGACAATATAAAATGAAAGAAAAATGAAGAAAATGAAAGATACCTGAAGATGAGAAAGAGTAAAGTGATGAAGCTAGATTTTCTCAGATATTCAATCTTACACCATCCCCAAATTATTAATCAAAAATAATTCATAATTAAGCAATTGGTCAATAATATTTGTGAGCTAGGCAATTAAATTAATAAGAGTAATCAAATATAGGTATGAAACTATGAATTACTGAATTACAAGTTGCAGCAATTAATTATTTAATTAATTAATTAATTAATTAATGGCGGCGGCGCAAACTGCCAGCAGCCAGCTACTAAATTTGAACAATTTACTAATGGACTTCGGAGTACTATATATTATCCATGTCGTCTGAATTGATTATGTTCTTTGGAAATTTTAAATATTGAATTTGTGCCTAAATTAATGTAAACAGAATGAAATTATGTAACCAAAATTTTCAAGTTTGGTAGTCTCAATTGTTTCTTAGCAAAATAATGGAATGATTGATGATGGATCAGCGAAAATGAACAATTATTTATTGCCACCACCAAAAGTTGTTTAGGAATGTTATGGACTATAAATTTTCGGGGTTTTTCCGGTCTTCTTTTCTCATACACCCCAAAAATAATACTTACTCCGGGTTTTGAGTAGCGGTTTGTATTTGTGATCTACGTAATTGCTTTTTGGGGAGCAACAATTTAATTTACTACGAGTACTTTACAATAAAATGAAATATACAAGGATACAATCTAAAATGGAACCTTATATGGATACAATCGTTTCATATAAGTTTGGGACTCTTATAAGGCTATATTTTACATATTTTTAACTCACATTTATCTCTTATTAAACTAAATTAACAACTCGTGTTAGTATATTCACCCATTTTAGTATTTTTAATAGACTATTACTCAATTAAATATAAATACTTTCTCGAAATTTTGGTACTATTTCCGTTCCTTTTTGTCATGTAGAAACCGAGACAAAAGAGAACGAGTGAATAAAATGAGTTAAGACAAAATCGAACGAAGAAAACTAAGATGACTCCTACAAGTAGACCTGTCAAACGGGTCGGGTCCCAGGTCGGGTTAGGGTTAAAATACGGGTCAAAAAGTAATTTCTAACGTTTTTTTAATCAATTTTTATAATTTAAAAAATAATTTTTAAAAACGTAAAAAATATTTATAATTAATATTTTAATCATATTCAATGTTTACATTAATTATTTCAACGTTTAAATTAATTATATTGACATAATTATTAAATTAAAGTTTTTTTAATAATTATTTTATTATTAAGTATTATAATAGTTGTATAAAATCGACTTTTTGGTTCTTTTTGTAATTTTTAATAATAAAAAAACAATTCTTTAACAATTTTTTTTCAAATATAATATATAAATATTAATATTTTAATAAAATTCTTGATTTATCTTTGACCCAACGGGTCGACCGGTTCGGGTCTGGTCTCAACCCTAAAATAACAGGTCATTTCGGATTCGGGTCAAACGGATCGCGGGTCAAAAAAACCGGGTTTGTAACCCTAAAAAAACGAGTCAGATGGGTCGGGTCGAGTTTTGACAGGTCCACCTTCAAGTCAAGTTGACAATTTAATTTTGCCAAAATACTATTCGTATTAACAAAGTCCCCATTTCCCTTGTCCAAGTCTGGATCCTCTTTCTCATTCTCGTGTCCCATCTTGTGTCTCACTGCCTTCATTTTCTAACATCTCATTATTTCTTCTTATTTATTTAAATACTTATTTTAAATCTCGTAACACCTCTTCATTTCTCTTATTTATTTATTTAAATAGTAAATACTTATTTTGAATCTTCTATCACCAATGTCTATTCATCATTTTCAATCAACATTGACCAAAATGTTACCTTAATAGCCATAATTTCCATAATCAACGACAAAAGCCATTCATCCCATAAACCACCCTCAACTAACTTGACCTTTCAATTGGCGTCATCATTTTACGTCCTCTGACTAGTGACCACATCGAGACAAAGTTAAAACAACTCCGCTACTCAATTCAAGCAGCCTAGCTCCACCATGGGTCGACCAATGAAGCTACTTGCCACCGTCTCGCTCAGCACCGCAACGTTGCATGGTCAAAAGGCAACCATAACCCACACTGGCTGAAATACAACTGACAAACACGGTCCATCCTAAACCCGCACGGGTTAGGTCAGTAGTGATTTTGCGTGGAATGGGTTACTCGTAAATTAATTGGCTCAAGACATTTTCAAGTTGCACCTTTGTTTTGCTTTTTCTTTATTTTTGTCTTATACTTTCTCCATTCAACTCCACTCTACCACCTTTCCTATTTCATTCATTCAACTCCACTCTACCACTTTCCTTAAAAGGCAACAAAAAAGACCAAACTACCCTTATATTATTAACAATATTACACCTTATGCCATTGATTGGCCCACAAAATTAACTCAACTAAACATTGCTTAAACTAATCTGGGCCAACTAACAACACTAACCCAACCCATTACCCCTAACCCTTCCCTCCAAATTTGGGCCGTCTAACCCAATATACCCCCACTCATTTCGTTCAAAAGTCTAGAAATTTCCTTTGTCAAAACCCTACATTTGTGCCGCTCTCTCACTACCCTCCCTCTCTCTAACTTCCGCCTCCCAAACTTCTACTTTCAAACCCTAAATCAACTCTTCCTCTGCGTCTCCATTTCTTCATCTAGAAAACCCTAGTTTCTATACCTCTCTCTAAATCGTCCCTCATAATTATCTCCGTCTCTTAATTTCTTGTGTTATTCTTCATCTACTATGTCATCTTCACATAAAAACTGTTCCAATGAGTGTCTTGAGTGAGTATTGGAGTGGTATCGCCTTGGTTCATCTCAACAAGATAACCAAGATGTTGAAAGTGCTCCTGATTCACCCCCTCCAACGATTTGTGTGCCTGACTCCTTAGATCCGGAGGATCTAGGAACTGAGGTTCAAGAGACAGAGTTCCTGGATGGTATGTGCCGTTTTGATGAAGAGAATGTTAGATCTGAGCACCCTCAGACTCCGTGCACAAAGTACTTAAATGCGTATTTGAAAAGAATGGACGAGAAGAGGAAAAAAACCGTCGGAAAAAAGAAGGTGGGTCATGAATATGTGGGGGATGATTCTCCATCACCAAGCTCTAAGAAATTTGCTGAGTATGGGGCTAAATTTATTTCTAAGCGGTTAATATTC
>VHZZ01014109.1:23424-33532 GCA_009801015.1 Silene noctiflora | reverse complement strand
ACACCATTAAAATACCTCAAAACTCAACATTCAACCTTCATTTTCAACCCCTTCCCTTCATCAAAATCACTCCAAATTTTACCAAAGTGATCCTTGCACCTTCTAATTTTAGATCCCCAAAAAAATCAGTTTTCTCCACTCGGATTTTTTCTACCCAAAATACCCTCGGTCCGAAACCTCGTTTTTTACGTTTCACAAGTATTGGGTAGTTGTTCTGCGACTATTGCGGTGTGTTGGGCATCCAATTTGAGGGATTTTGGTGTTTTTCTTCCGGGTTATGTGCTCCATCTTCAAGTCGGGTTTCCTTTTCTAGTTCCAAGGCTATCTTTCTTTTCCTCAAGACAAGAATATGGCTACTAAGAGGCAGCGGATTCTAATGCTTGGTGGCTCATCTAAATCCAAATCAAGGCAAACCCCAAGGTATGACAACACCGAGTTTAACGTTTCTTTTTCCGAGAAAAAGCAACTTCAATTGTTTAACAAGTTTATGGGTCTACAATGGGAACCCACTCGTTGGGCTTGCGATGAGACTATGGATAGGATGGGTATTAGTGTTGAGGTAGGGGACTTGTGTCGTAGAATTGAGATTTATCGTATTTATGATGCCGCCGAGGAAACATACCCAATTCTTGCGGCAGAATTTCTAGCTACCTTTGAGGCGGTCTTTAAGGAAGACTATCATGAGTCCACCGTCTCCTTTCAATTAGGAGGAATCCCCCACCACATGAATTTTGCNACGTTTCTTTTTCCGAGAAAAAGCAACTTCAATTGTTTAACAAGTTTATGGGTCTACAATGGGAACCCACTCGTTGGGCTTGCGATGAGACTATGGATAGGATGGGTATTAGTGTTGAGGTAGGGGACTTGTGTCGTAGAATTGAGATTTATCGTATTTATGATGCCGCCGAGGAAACATACCCAATTCTTGCGGCAGAATTTCTAGCTACCTTTGAGGCGGTCTTTAAGGAAGACTATCATGAGTCCACCGTCTCCTTTCAATTAGGAGGAATCCCCCACCACATGAATTTTGCTACTTTTGAGGGGCATTTTGGGTTTAGACCATGTCCCAGGGGAGGGCACCGACCTAGCCAAATGAGTGAGAAAATTGCCGACCGTAATGCCTTTTGGAAGCAAATTACCCGAAGGCCGGAGTTCACTAGTGGGAAGGAAAGCTCGGTGAAAATTAGGAATACCGTGATTCGGTATTTTGCTCGAATTCTTGCCTCTTCCCTATTTTCCTTCGGCGAGACGCACCACAATTGTAGTGTCTTGGCTTTGCACCTCATTCAAGAGGCCGTGCTTCAACGTGAACACACTGTTGACATCACTAGCGCCCTCATCAAACACTTTCTTGCCATTTTTACTAAGCCCGACCCATTATCTCTTGTGGAGGGCTTGTGACAATTTTAGCTATGTCTTTAGGAGTCGAGCATGCCTACCCTAGTGCTACGGGGAGAATTTGAATAGAGGAAGTGTATTTACCGTGGCTCCGGGAAGTCAAGGGGCGCCTTCTTTATGCCATCACGGAGTCCCGTTACATCGAACTACCCAATCCCCTAGCCACCTCAATCGCTAACCCTTTAAATTGGGGGATGCCTTTCCGAGCCGATGAATTTGAATGTGTCAACCGGAGATGGGTTAGGAGAGAAATTGAGGGGGAAGTCGGGCATGTGTTGTATGGACTGGGAGATAGGGAACCAATTCAACAAGTTCCGGAAGGACCTCAGCCCGAGGTGTTTACCAATGATTTAGGGGGTTCCACCCAACCCCCGCATCGTTCCCAACCCAACCCCAACTTTGAGGTACCTAGGGAACCGGGGGGGGACTCCGCACCGCTCCACCTTTGATGTTGGTGGGTCTTCTCACCACATGGAAACCGATCAACACCGCACCTCCCATTCCCGTGCCTCTTTTTCCATGCCCGAGACTCAACCCACCCCCTATTTCGACTTCTTCTCCGACTTCGGCTTCACCGCCGCCATGAACCAAGATACCGAATCTAACTACCTACCACCACCCGACCCTTCTCAATAGGTGGTGTGTTAGTTTGTGGCTTCTTGGCTTCACCTTATACTCGTCTTCACTTTCGTTGATTATTTAACTTTTTATAAGTAAAGAGTGTCTTGGTCTTGCCACTTTCAGTTGCATATTCGTGTCGGCCCTCTACATTTCTCGTCCTCATCGTTGTGGTCGTGGCGGTATGCCATTATTAGTCTTTGTCCTATCTTGATTTGTGTCACTTTGGTGCGTCTTACTAGCACCCTACACCCTTGATTATCTAGCTACCTCATTTAGCTATCGGGTGTTTATCTTGCTCCCCCTTCGCAAAATCCAAAGCCAATCATGCCCCCTAATTCAAATATTCTCCTACATATTTAAATTCTGCATGCATTTAGATTAGTTGTATATATATTAGCTTAGTCATCATATAATTGCATTCATATAGGACTATTTGCATTAGAATTTACATTTTGTATCATATTGTCACAATTAGTTGCATTCATATAGCTATTTGCATTGTATTTCATATTCGCATATAGATTAGAGCCACTACAACAAATAGCACTTGCGCCACGAATTATGTCACGGGAATTCGTAATTCGTGGCGTAAATTTGCTTGCCACGGAAAAAAAAATCCCTTACTTTAAAATTAATTGGTAAAAAAAGCTATGTCACGGGGGAAAAAAACCGTGGCAAATAATTGTTTTTAGTCACGAATAAAGCCACGACCGTGGCTAATAAATGTGTTTAGCCATGAATTTAGTCACGGTCGTGGCTAATAAATGTGTTTAGCCACGAATTTAGCCACGACCGTGGCTAATAATTGTTTTTAGCCACACCGACGTGGCTAATTAGGATTTCTTGTCACAGGTAAATTACACCGTGACTAATTATTGCTCTTAGTCATGCAATACTGTAGCTAATAATTTTGTCATGATAACATATAATATACAAAATTATTTGAATTGGTTAAGTCATTATTAATGTTATATTTGCGCGAAAGTGGTAATTAAGGCCCTTAACTTTGTTCAATAGTGAAATTAGGCCCCATAAGTTTCATTTGCAGCAATTTGTTGAAATCATATGGGATCGGACCATCTCACTAGGGTTAGTTTAATGTTTTAATTATCGACTTAAAAAAAATACGCCCTACCTTTAATTTATATTTATATTGGTATTCATATTAGATCAATTGTAATTTATTTTCAATGACACTTGTATAATATTTTTTCCTTTTTTTTTGTTATAGGTGTTTAAGTTGGTTATCTCTTTGGAGGTATAAATATGGAGCAAGCAAGTCTACATCGGAATTATAAACCACTACATTTATAATTTTTACTAGCTTTAGGTGCACAACCTTAGTTATTAATATTTTTTTTTTCATTTTTTGGACATGTATTTCAGAATACTTGTGTTTTTAACGGTTGCTTAGCTGTTTATCAAAGACGAAGATGCTATATTTTTCGTAATCAACAATAAGATTATATATTCCTTTTACGGGCATATGTGTTATCTACTAGTTACTAATGTGTTAGCCACGTAAATTATAAAATTTGCCACAATAACATTTGAGGCTATTAATATTCAGCAATAGGAGAATTTTTATCACGTTATTGTTTCCTGACTAGTAATGTTTAGCCACGAGAATTTTATTATTTAGCCACGATAATATTTGTGGTTAATAATGTTTAGCCACGGGAGTCGTTTTTGCCACGTTACTGTTTCGTGGCTAGTATCTTTTAGCCACGATAAAATTTGTGGCTATTAATATTTGCCACCAAGGGTTTCTGTATGGCCACGTTATTATTTCGTGGCCAGTAGTATTTAGCCAATTTTTTTTTTTAAAATTAGCCACAATATTACCTTGTGGCTAAAATCATTTTAGCCACGAAAAACTTGTTTAGCCACGCTATTTGAGTCACGGGGAATACCGTGGCTAATTGGCTAATTTAAGTCACGTTTCAGTTTTTCCCGTGGCTAAATTCTGCCACGGCCACTTGCGTCACGGCTGATTTTCCCGTGGCAAAATTGTATAGCCACGAAATTTATTACTTGCGCCACATTTTTAAACGTGACGCAAGTGCTTATTTGTTGTAGTGAGCATGTATTGCATCTTTAACAAAAAACAGAAAAAAAAAAAATTGAAAAATCACAAAAACAACAAAAACAAGTTCTTTAATTTCCGAATTTCCTCCACATAATTATTTCCAAGTGAAATTTTGTAAATAAATAAGTGTGGGGAGGAAATTATTATATTTAAAATCACAAAACATGTTTTTATTTCAAAAATTTCAAAAATACCAAAATATGTTATTTCCTTTTGAAAAATGGAAAAAAAAAATCCAAAAACATGTTTTTATTTCAAAAAATTTTCTCATTTCCTCCTTACATTTTGCTCCATTGTGGACAATGTAAATTTTAAGTGTGGGGAGGAAAATATCCACTTTGTGCATATTTGTATATACTTCTTGTTTATTTTTAAATTTGATAAAAACTTCAAAAATGCCTAAAAATTAAAAAAAAATTCAAAAATTCCAAAAACATGTCATTTATTTACTTGCATTGTACATATATGTATATTTGACAAACCCATTTTGTAGGCACATTGAGCATTTGAAGCAAAAAGGAGTATAGAGGACGCTTGGTATAACCGTTTCTACCCCTTTCCCCTTTTCCGTTCTTTCTCTTTTTATATTGTTATATATATATGGAGGAGGATGGGAATTTTGATGCTTGGATGTTCCTTTTGGGAACTTGTGGATGTTGGAATTGATGTTCTATTAGGCTTAGTCAAATTTGTTGCATATTTCATTCCATGTTGTTTGTTTAAATTTCCGCATGCATTGTTACATGTATATACGTGTTGTGCTTCCTTATGTTACATTGAGTTTGTATATAAATGTTTTGGTCAAATGTGGTAATGGGAGGGAAGTGAATACCCCAAGGATGAGTTTTGTCCCAATCGTGCCTTCCCCCTTCCCGTGGTTTGCACCCATGATCACTCGGTTATTCATGAGAAGAGGAGCTTGTCTAAGGAGTCTTGACCACATTGTGAGACGATAGACCGTAGGCTAGAGCTAGGGCTGGACCTAGCTACTCAAATGTGAGGATTAGAGCCTCTTTAGGGTCGGTACATCCATACCCGATCCCACATAGGATTGTGAGTAGGTCTCCTCATGGGACGTGTCACGTCTAGACCCATAAGTGTGTCATTCCATCCTTAGACCGTGAGTTGCTTTCTTTTTATGCACATTTTATGAAACAAATTTGTTTGCATTTATTTGAACCTCACATTAGCCTATATTTCCTTGTTTTGATCCTTGCATTAGTCCCCTTTTTGTTCACCCATTTGAGCTTTAGCCTATTTCGTTTGGCAAACCCACTAAACAAGCTACATTCCCAAAAATGACCTTCCCTTATCAAGAATGAGTCTTGGTGTTTGTAGTAACGTGATGGATGGTGTCTCGGGTTCTATGAAGTGGATGACGTATATATTCCACTTGGGTCAGGATAATGATCTTTATTTGGCAATTGTAAATGAATAAGAGGTATTGAAAGAAAAAAAATTGAAAAACAAAAGAGAAAATCAGAAAAGCTTTGAAAAATACCAAAAAGAGTTTGTTTGTGATTGTAAATACTTGTTTTAGAAAGAAATAAATAGAGAAACAGCAAGCAACACCCTTATTCATCATTCAAGGGATAGAAAAAGTCGTTGCTAAAATAAGAGGTCCTATGATGTTTTTACAAAGTGAGTCGGGTTTACACAATTTTTGCATGAATTTGAATACAAACTCTTTGTTAGGGTGTAGACGTTGTTCATTTGTTGTAACAAAGGCCGAGTTGAAGGGTTTGGAATGGCTTGATATGTTTACAATTTGAGTCGGGTTTATGCAATTTCTGCATAGTTTTGGGAATCAAATCTATGTTACGGTATAGAAATGTCTCATTTGTTGTAATAAGAGGTAGGTTAAGCAGAATTTTTACTATTCTTGATTTGAACCTCATATGCCCAAACGGTGCTTGCACCATTCCCGTTTTGTCCTTCTACCTAGCCCCGTTACAACCCTTGTTTCTTATCATGTGCATTGTCCCATTTTTGCATCTCATTTGGTCATAGGATCGTCTTACACATTAGATTGCGGGTACGTTTTTACGAGTCGTAGTAGGAGAGTGTTTTGGCTACTATTTGTACACAAAAACACCCGTTCTTTAATGAGTTACGAGTCAAAACCGTGAGGATGTCGTTGACCTAGGTCCTTTTAGTCATGGGTCTTTGGTTGAATCTTGTGTCGTGTCTTGTAAATCTCGGAGGACTAGCTCCAATTCACCTCTCCCCGCTCTTGAATGTGTTTCTCGAGCTTTAGTGGTCACTATAGGGTTGCTTGGGCCACCTTTAGGGGGTTGGCACCTCCATTGGGATTCTGAGATGGTATTTCCCAACCAATACCATGTTTTTTAGATGAAACTCGGCCACTTAGATGAGGAAAGTGGTTCATTTTTGCTAGATGTATTCTATTACTTGCTTATGTGCTTACATGTTGGATGCATCGCAATTTTGTAGCAAGACCTCACTTCCCTTGCAATAGGGCACCTTCCCCTAATAAGGTGTCAAATTGTGAGTTGAAAGGGCTCCGGGTGAAGCTAACCCGATTCGGATAGTATAAATAATGTGTGCAAGCTTTTAGTCTCAGTTAAGGGTCCTAGCTTAGTTAGGGTCACTCACTCGAGGATGAGTAAGACTCAAGTGTGGGGAGATTTGATAGCACTAATTTTTACCCCTATATTTATCGCCATAAAGCAAGCACTACATGCCTTTTGATCTAGCATTAGATTAATTTGTGTCTTTATCTACCGCGCTCAGCATATTGTATTTCTTCGTAATTTTCCCTACTTACGAGTGCTTTTACAGGTAGGGTGCTTGAGAATCTTAGTGGAGTGAAAAGAGGAGCATAATTGGCGTCAAGGAACGAGCAGAAGTGCTTTTGGAGCTTCAGCTTAAGGGTGAAATTATACCCGACCGGGCATAATTTCACCCCTCGGTTGTTTTTCTCGATTTTTGGGCCTTTTTGAGGATTTGTTACAAACGGGTAATGTTTCACCCGACCGGGAGAAAGTTTACCCGGCCGGGTAAAACTTTGCCCAACCGGGTAAAGTTTTACCCCTCGGTGGCAATTCCGCATTTCCTTGTAATTTCTTACCTTGGGAGCCAATGTATAAATAGTTTTTTTTAGAGAGAGATTCAGTTTTTAACCTAGTTTAAGAGGGAGAAAAGCATGTTTTTGGTCAAGATTAGTAGATCTAGCTTGAGATGTATGATTGAAGGATATATTTGAAGTTTAATCAAGCAATCTTTCTTTTATTCTTATTGGTATTCTTCTAGTTGGTAATTTCCCTTACTTTACCTTTAATTTGTTGCAATTTAGTTTCTCTTCTAGTTTGTCCTTGTTCTTTCTAGAATTCATCATAAATTTAAGTTGTTGTTTGTTTGAATGCAATTGTTCTAGTTAATATAGCTTACTTTATATTAAAGGTTTATACTTTCATCTTTAGACATGGTTACTTGTGTGATTTTATCTTCTCCTTTCATTTATGTTAGTAGCAATTTCGCCATGAGTGAGTAGTTCTTTAGTTAGAGGATTAGGGGATTAGAGGATAGGATTTGTGATAGGGTTTTGCTAAGAGATTGGGATGATATTTGCCCTAGCCTAAGCTTGATTCGGTGACTTAATTATTTGAAAATGTTGGTGGTTACCCGGAAAAAGTGACGACTTGACCCGAGTAGCTTAATTCCGGCTTTCTGGGAGACCTCTAAGTTGGCACCTCATTTTGGATGACTTGTTCAATCTATTAAAATAGGTTGGGTTTAGTTGGCTTGTTTTATTCGAAAGATTTCCCAACCTTAGTCTTCCCTCATGTGTGTTCTTGGTGAGTGCATTTCTCTCTCGAGATCCATTATAAATCCGATTCCCCGATCCCCTCTAGCATTTTTATCCATCTTTAATCCGCTTAGTTGTTACTAATTTATCGTTATATTTTTATTAGCTCGCTTATCTCGTTTTTATTTCCCTTTAGAATTTTCTTTCTCTCCAATTATTTGGCTCCCATCACGAATCATATTAAGCATAAGCTAGACATTAACTGTCCTTGTGGATCGATCTCGTTGCCCTACTACTATATTAGCTTCGTATCTAATTAGAAATGTGTTTGGTGCAAGGGGTACGACAATCTTGCTATCAAGCCCCCGTTTGGAGTGTACCTGCTCAAACTTGGTAGAAAATCATGTAACATATATATCATGTAATGAAAATGTCATCGACACGGGTTGCAAAAATCATTTGAAAAGGGATAGGTCGTCGGCCAGGATAAGGTTTTGAAATGGGCCATCGACCCGGACATTGTTTTGAAAATGGGTCATTGACCCGAATAACATTTTGATTTTGAAAAAATAATCATCGATCTTGAATTTGAATTTTGAAAATGATGATGGGTATGGACCTGAATAATGTTTTGAATTTGAAATGATCATCGATCTTGAATTTGAATTTTGAAAATGATAATGGGCCATCGACCCGGATAAGGCTTTGAAAATGGGTCGTCGACCCGAATAATATTTTGAAAATGGAAATGATCGTCGATCTTAAAAATAGCCATTTTGGAAGTGAAAATGGGTCATCGACCCGAATAACATTTTGAAGATGGAAATGATCGCCGATCTTGAAAATAACTCTTTTGGGAATGAAAATGGGTCATCAACCCGAATAACATTTGCATGTTGCTTAAAACTTGGAACGGGTTTCTGACCCGATTACTTGAAGAAGAGTAGGCTTCGCCCGGATTCACATTTCATTTGTGAAAATGGGCTTTGCTCGGAAAGAAAATTGTTGAAATGGGTCATCGACTCGACTTTTGCATATTACTTAGAACTGGGAATGGGGTTTCTGACCCGATCTTTTGAAGAAATGGGCTTCGCATTTCATTTGGGAAAATGGGCTTCGCCCGGAATCAAAAATGTTGAAATGGGTCATCGACCAGACTTTTGTACATTGCTTACAACTGGGTCATCGACCCGACCATTTTGAAGGAATGGGCTTCGCTCGGAATTAAAGACTTATTGAAAATGGGCTTTGCCCGGAATATTTTGAAGGTGGGCTTCGCCCTGGAATTAAAACTCATTTGCAAGTGGTCTTTTCCTGAACATATTTTGAAGGTGGGCTTCGCCATGGAATTGAAAATCATTTGCAAATGGGCTTCACCCTGAATTGAGAATTCATTTGAAAATGGGCTTCGCCCGGAATAAATTTTTTTTGAATTTTCGAAAATTCGAAGATGAGGGGGTTGCACTTGATAGGTGGACACGACTCAAGATACGGACATTCTGGCCCGTAATTCAAACATTGACTTGCTGGGGGTAGAAATGTAAATTAGCCAAGATGTTCAGGCGAAGACCACACGCAAGTGTGTACGGGTTTTAATTCAAACATTGACGCGCTGGGGGTAGAAATGTAAATTAGCCATTATGGCCCATAATTCAAACATTGATTTGCTGGGGGTAGAACTCTTCAACCATCGCTTCTGAATGGTCAACTTCTCGGGGGTGAACCTCTAAAAACACTACTTGATGAACCTCTCAAACCATTGCTTCTAAATGGTTAACTCTTCGGGGATAAACCTCTTCAACCATCACTTCTGAATGGTTGACTCCTTAACTGTTGGCACTAGCCTAGAAAGACGCTGACCCAAATTTGAACCACTACAACTAGCACTGAGCATAATGCTACTATGACCCAAGCTCAAACTATATCATCATTTATCATCCCATTTAGGAATGGAATCTACATCATCATCATTGCTATCGGGAACCGTTATCATCATACACCTCCACCTTCTTTCTTTCCAGCGGGTTTTCAATCATTTTTGCCTCCTCCTTCTTTCTTTTCAGCGGGCTTTCATTTCATTTTTACCTCTGCCTACTTTCTTTACAGCGGGCTTTAGTTTCATCTTTTGCCTCCGCCTTTGATGCGTGCATTATACATAGACTTTTTGTACTGTATTTGCACGCATTTCTATGCATTTTGTGTAGTGTCTAGCTACAATTGTCCCCCGAATA
>VHZZ01014108.1:0-17006 GCA_009801015.1 Silene noctiflora | reverse complement strand
GTGAAAAATCCAATTGAAATCATCCTGTAAACTCATAAATTAAGAACCAGCAAAAATTATTAAACAAAATCAAATGCAAAAATTATTAAACCCTGGATCGCCAACGACGGTGGTATGGGAGTGTCTCCGGCACGATGTTGGTTGTCGTGTGGTAATAGGTGGTGGCTGCTCATAGTGGTGTTGAGGGTAGTGACGACTTTTGGTAGTGATAACTGGTTTTGTTAATGGTTGTTATTGAGGCGGCGATGAGGTGGCAAGGGCGGTGACCTCATGTCGCAGTTGTGGTGGTCGGAGAGTAGAGTAGTGGTGGTTGTGAGTGATGGTGATGGGTGGGTTGGTGATATTGGTAGTGGTGGTAAGTAAGAGAGGGGAAAGAGAATTGATTCCCTAGGGGGGGTAGGGGTAAGGAGTTAAAGGGAGTTGGGGGCAACAAAGGGAATCACATACCCTTTGTTTTTCTCAAACAAACACTAACAAAGAGAATTATTGACTTTAATTCCCTTACCCTTTCCTGAATACCTTCAACCAAACAGCCCCTAATAGAGTTGTGTATGGCTCCGTTCTCCATCAATTCCATGTAAATTTCTATATTGGCCATTAGTGTTGAACTTGGGCTCACAAATTGTACCTTCATATTCGGCCCTGTCGAGCCTGCATAAACGAACTATTTAGCCCAAGCCCAAGCTTACATGGGTCTGACCCATGAGACCATGATCACCTCTAAAACTCTCTCCTTCCTATTTATGTGGATGTTTATGTTGTTCTTTTTGGCATTTATAACAAAGCGTCTCCCTTGTGACGGGTCGGTATTTGTGACGGGTAATGTCACTCACAAAACGAATAAAGTAAAAGGTGGGGGCACCCCTCCACTTGCTTTCCTCTCTCCTCTCATGGGTCTTTTGTCTCACAATTTGGTACCCGTCTTCTCAAAGTGACGGATACCTTCCGTCACAAATGAGAATTGCCCCATTTATAATTAGGCCCTCTACTTAACATTTCCTTTTTGATACAATTTTTGTAATAAATCTACAATTTTATCCTTACTTATTCCATCCTAATGCACATATTTAGCTACCTAACAAACATTAAATAATCTAACCTACTTTTAAACGTATCGATTTAATCCAATAAGTAGGACCTAAACAATCATTTTTTTTTTCTTTTTTTTTTTTTTTTTTTCTGTTAAGAACCTAAACTATAGATTAAAGTTTTTAAGAACTATCCAAAATTCCGAATAAATAAATAATTGTCCTATCAAACCGATCAGTAAAATAATATTGGGATATTCTATGGTATACCCTCAAGTTTTTCGATTTTCTATGATGTACTCCTACATTTTTGAAATTTTATGGTATAATCCTGAACTCTATACATTAGTCTATAGTATAACCTTATTTTTTGTCTTTGATGTGTTAGTTTCTTAATTGATCTATTAAATCGTTTATTTAACATTTCAATTACTCGATAGCTTACTCATTTACTTATTAATTCGCCGAATTACCCGTTAGCCCACCAAATAGTATACGAATCTAACTACAAATTCCTCAAATCTCCATTATTATTTCTTGAATCATAACTAACGTAAGGTTTTTAATAGTAACTTGTGCTTATGAAAAGTGATTTCTAATACTTTTCACATAGAATGGTGATACGACATTAATGAGTCAGAATAAATGTCAAAATACGGATTATTGATAGTGATAAATTTAATGGAGGTCACGACAGAGAAATAAGTAAGAAGTTTAGGGGTATAATGTAGAATGTAAAAAAAGTAAAGATACAACATAAAAAATCGAAAAACTCGAGAGTACAGTAGACACCGTAAAATATCCCAATAATATTTAACCCGTTTTATTTTTAAAATGGATATGAATTTAACCCACCAAGAAAGGCACCAACCCACATCTCACACACATTAACAACACTCAGCGCCGCCATTTCTCCCTTCCTTCAAATTTGAAACTTCTTCTCTTTCATCTTCATCTGATCATCTCCATTTCCGTCTTCATCAATCATCCTCAACCTACCATGAATTCCTCAACCTCAAATCCTTCACAACCACAAAACAATGAACTCCTCCGAAAACTCGAAAAGCTTACTCAAGACAACGCCTGACAAACAGCTAAAACAAGCTAACCGCGACTTCGGCGAAACCGCTTCGGAACTCGCTGAGCTAAAATCCAAGCTCAGCAGTCTGACCATCGACAACGAGACCGTCATTCGGGAATTACGACTCGAGGTGAAGCAATTTAAACACCGTTGTAACGAAGCAAATGCTGAATTGGAAGAGATGAAGACGAAATCAGTAGCTTCTGTTGCTGCTCTCGAGGATGAAAATTGGTTCTTAAAGGGCGTTTATTAGGAGATTGGGCCTATACTAGGGCCGGCTAGGTTGACCAAACTAGGGTTAAGATTTCATTAAGTTGGGAGGTATTATAAATACCTCTCCCTCTATGATGTAAAACAACTCAATAATACAAATCGTTTATGAAATACTCTCCCCTCTATAATTCTATCAGCGTTGCTAAAGCCGCCAAGGCGGCCGAGGAGAAAGCCGTGAAAGAAAAGGAAGAGGTTGTTGCGGAGAATCTTAAGCTTAAAAGGGCTAATGAGTCTATCATTGATTCTGCTACGGTTAGGTTTAGGGCTTTCGGGAGGCAGGTTTCCGCTTTGGAGGCTGCTGTCGCTAATTCCAACCTTCCTGTAGAAGAATCTGCAGGTAATTAATTAATTATTAATTCATTCATTCATTGATAGTTATTGTTACTGTCAAATTTTATTTGAAATTGCCGAATTTGATTAAAATATTGGTCACAAATGTTAGAAAATGGGGCAATTCTAATAATAATCGGAAAAATATTGGAATTGGAAATTCTTGGCTATAATAATAGCTGCTACATTATGAAATACTACCTTTTTTTTTGTGTTGACCAGGAGTATCCGCTACCGACAGTTGGGGTAATCTTTTTCGGGGTACTGAAAGTAATTTAACCGACAGTTGAGGCAATCTCCTTCGGGGTACTGAAGGCAATTTATCGGGAAGGAAAAAAGTGACCATTTTTTTTGGTAAATTGTTCATTTTTTCAAGTGGTCACAATTTACTATAAAGTACAACTATTTACCAAAAAGTGGTCACATTTTGTCGAAAAATACGGAAAGACCGTCGCACAAGACATTTGCTGTAATAGTACTTGGAAGGAGTCTCTTAAATAAGGAAATGAGTACAATTGCCATATTACGCAACCACTTATTAGCTTGTTTGCGGTACTAAGAAGGAGTCTCTTGAATTCTCGTAGCAATCTTGAGACGGATTTTCCTAGCAACCTTTGAAATGTTTGTCAATTCTCAGATTCCAAAGTGGATTATTTTCTCAAAATCCAAATATGATACTCCCTCCACCCCAATCATTTGTTTACCTTTTATATTCTTTGTGAGAGATATTTTAATCAAAGGTAAACAAAAGATTGGGACGGAAGGAGTATATCATAGCATTAAGGGCTGCAATAACCACACGTTTCCTGACAGCAAGTCCTTTAAGTCTCATAGCTCTTCTTCTGATCATATCGACTCCACCAGGTTTCGTATGAACACCCAACCAGCTCGTTACTTCTTCCCACACCTTATTGCGAATGGTGCACTCGTAAAATAAGTGATCTAAAGTCTCATCAGCTCTTAAGCATAATAAGCATGAAGTACCACAACTTCAGAAGTAGAATCCGATCATATTACCCTGTCCCTGGTATTTAGACGTGTTGGTGCATGACCAACCAAGAAATGATACAATGTTTTGGGAGGATAAATATGTTCCAAACCTAGTTGGTCCAAGGAACCTTTGTTAAAGAATGACTATTAGCCTGCATAAGCCAAGTATAAAGCTGAACTGACGGAGATTTTACGTCTGTTTGCCATCCGCTGGTTGTTGTGAAACCCTGGAGCTAACTTTTTTATTTCGCCCTGCATATATGTCTCCACATCCAACCCACATCACTAGATATCTCATAATCCCACCTAGTGCGATTTGCCTTGGCCTTCAATCATCAATGCATCATCACATGTTCCTAAAACGTGTAGAAGTCCCACGCCTTGAGCTTGGTCATGTGCGCCTTTACCCGTTCCAGAGTATCAAGCCCATTTGACGCTCTTGCTCACTTGAACCTTGCGTGATATGTGGACTGATATTGATCCCGTCTACTAAGTCCAAGGATGCATTTGCATCATGGAGTGAGTTATAACAAAGTTAATGATGAATTTAAGGAGGAAGAAGGGTAATTAAGGTACTATTTGATTATGTGTAGCCGTTATTAATAATTTATTGATGTGAAACTATCTGTTGGATAACTATTGTACTCTGATGATATTGATACTGATAAATTGGTCCTATTTTTGCATTTTAATGCAGGTCAAACAGCTCCGGTTACCGTTCAAGAAACTATGGATCATTCTGTTGTTTATGTGGATAGTGATTAAGCAAGCTATTATGATCCGAAATACGGAGTATTAGTCTAAGTAAGTATCCGAATTCTTAGGTGGCTGTTCCTAAAGATTCGAGTTCTGGTCGAGAACTTGTGTATTTCCTAGTCTGTACAACTTATTTGTGTAGGATGTATGTTTTGATGTCACGTTTAGTCTGGACAAATTCATCAATGTCATGTAGTATGTTACGGAGTACTATGTTATATGTCATCTTCATTGAGATTCGATATATCTCGCTGTATTATAACTCTCCTTAACTCCGAATTTTCCGGTTTGCTCTTCGACTCTTCATCGCTGTTTTACACGAATGAACCATTTCCTTCTTTATTTCTGTGTTTGGATAACATTAATATGACATAATGGTGATTTAAATTACGATTAAAAAAATGACGGTTAAGCACGAAATTGTGTTGAACGACAATAACTTTGGCCTTGAGTGTCCAATTCAGACAATTGCTTATTAATTTTTTCAAAAAAGGTCTCTAAGCCTTCTTTCTCAAAATAATTAAAGAAAATTTATTTGAAATAAAAGGGTATGAATAAATTATATACATCGAGATGAAAATGACATATAACAAATTATTACTTGTATTAACATAAATGACATTTGTCCAAACTTTAATAAAAATAACGTACATCAAATAGCAATAAGTAAGTCTCCATTAAGACCGAAAATGTCAACATTTTATAATAACAAGTGAGCATTTAAAGATAAAATATTATAATTAAAAATGTCGCTTTTTAAAAAAAAAAAAAAAAAGAGCTGATGTTACATTTTATCCGGAAAATATATAGTACATTTTATCGTAAAATAGCCATATTTAATTTATCCGTCTGAAACTCTGAATTTCAGACGAAAAAATCCGTCTGAAATTAAGAGTTTGCCAATAAGATAAGCCGGAGAGTGCAAGTGTGGAGAGCGGAAAACTATTTATGGAATTCGGTTATCATTTGTACTTGCTTAAGAAACCTCTCATTAACTCTCACCTTCTAATAAAATGGCAAAATATTCCGTAACACTTACGGAGTATATCTTTTTCACCTTTAAACACACACAACGTACTAAACGTAGATCATGTTCAATTCGAAACGTATCGGTTATCGTTAGAGGGAAGGATAATGGTTTGGTCCTTGGTTTGGGCGGAGTACTCTTGGCAGTAACAAACTAGCGAATATTATATCATGTAAGAGTCTCATTTTATCTATAAGTTATGACAAATTCACCACTCTACTCGATGTAGGTTTCGGAATTTACCCCATTCTTTTTATTATTTAAAAAAAAAAAAAAGATTCACCACTATTTGTACGTAGATTTTTTAAAAAGAGCCGAAGAATAAATTTGTATAGTCATACAAGATCGGTGTAAAGTGATACGTAGAAGCTAGCAATTTTCATATGTAATTGTATTCTCGCCTCTATAAATTAAGCCAACAAAATGAATCATATTCCACATATACAACCAAACAAATTCAAGAAGTAACAATTACACACAAATCCTCAACTCTTTTTTCAATTACTATCATTGTATATTATTGCAACTAAACCTTGATTGTGCAAATGGCTGCCTCTTCGACACTCGACAACTTTAAGCCAGCCTTGGTTTTTTTGGGTGGCCCTCCCTCGGTTGTTCAGATCGCTGAGAAAAACGCTTCAACCCCGGTGTAAAACAGGTTATTAACTAAATAAACCTGGCTTTACGACGTTTATATTATGCAAGTATATATGCTAACTCAATAATTAGTAGCATCATCTTATAGTATGCAAAGGCCCTTTTCGCCTTTTTATATATAAACACTCGTTTATTGATATTATTGATATTGAATATTGATAAATGAGTGTTTGACTAAAAAAAGGACTGTCCCATATCGTCAGTCTTATTATATGTGTATTCTGTATCCTATATGTCGACTATTTATTTTAATATTGTTGTAGATTTTGTGTTCAACCCAATGTAGGTGAAAGAATATAATTCACCATTCTTATGGATAATAAAATGGGAAGGCCATCGTGTTTGTGACCGTCCAATGTTGTTTTTCGTGCTGCTTTTTCTTGTCTATTATGATTATTTACGTTGAGCTTTCGGTTATTTATTTGCCTTTAATTAAAATACTTCGTATAAAAATAAAAATAAAAATAAAAGTAAATAAATGAATAAAGACGAAAGGGAGTATTTTAAAATGGCCGATAGCTGGGCAATAATAACAATCTGAGGCCAAGGTCCAAGGTTCTATAACAGAAAAAGGCCACATTTTGCAACTAAATGTGTTTGGTGTAGTGGTTGCTCACTTTATCCCTTAACTATGAAGTTAGGGGTTCGATCCTCCCCAATGAGAACGGAGGTAGTCAGGTAGACACCCAAATTTACAAAACAAGTACTCCCTAGCACGATCCACTAAATTGTTTATATAAAACCACCTTAAACAATACTTTGTACATTACCAAGGCTTTCGCCTGGTAAGCAAATCACAATCGGATTGGGTCATTTCGGTCTGCTCAGTTTCAGGTTTGCAAGAATTAGGGCCGAGTCGAGTTATTTCGGGTTCGGGTCAGCTATTTTCAAGTCCTTAGTGAAAGGAGAGTGGGTACAACCGTACAACAATAAACATTTAGAGCAGGTCATATTTAATCCGATTAATTAGAGATCAAGTTCATATCCCCAGTTCGGGTATAAGACACGTACAAGTCTTAGTTTTTCGAGTCGGTCAAGTCGGATATGTCTACATGACTTGAACATTACTCCATCCCAGTAAATTCCAGGGGACAACTGGACAAGCGCACCACTAAATCTCACTTTCTCTTTCACAAATTTCAACCCGTAAACCAACCAAAATCTGAAAAATCTTGTTTTTATCAGCTGTTCAAATTAAAACCCTTCATCAATCTTTCTCAATTATTCCCTGATTTTAGTCAATTTCTCGTAATTCTTGATCTTGATCTTGATCTTGATCCTGATCCGTCCGACTCTTCACTTAATTTGGCCATTTGGGTAACCTTTTCTCTCTCTCTTTTTTTTTTTTGAATTTATTTGATTTTAAAGCGTGAATTTACCTTGCTTGATTCATTTTTATTGTTATATTGTTGCATATTATTTCAGTGATGAAATGGGTAATTTTATTTTTATCCGCACTAGAATTTAATTTTGATTTAAAATGATAGAGCTTCACGAGGTGGTTTCTCTCGGGGTAAATGAGTTAGATTCCATACAATGTAGAGAAAAATGTACAGGGTCCACATTGTATACATTGTATATATGAAAGGGTGGTACCCCATACGACCCGTTGACGCTATCTCATTTCTTTTTTGCTTTTTGAATTTGTTTGGTTGAAAAATTAAAAAGCTCAGATGGGGGGTAACTAGGAGTAGATAGACCGGATTTTGGAAGATAGACCTTGTTTATGATAAAGTCATTGTCGTTAGCTTAGCTGGTAAAGTTGTCGGAAATTAAAAGGCTGTTAATCTGGTTTAAAACTGGTGTTGTGTCAATTTCTGATTGGCCCTTTTGCTTCTCTGTGGACCAAAACCTGTTAGGAATAGAGACTAGAGACTGAGATCATGTGAACGATAGCTTGTAGATTTGGTCCAATGGTCCATCTTCCATCGAGCATTGTAATGGCTTTGTACCTCGTCTCTGGTCTCACATCTAAAAGAGAACAATGTTCAACTTCCCATTTTGTTTGCTGATAGTAGCTGACACTTAGGTGTGTTTGGATAGCAAAATTGGAGAGAAAGGGAAGGGAGGTGGAAGGAGGGAAGGGAAAGAGAGATAAGGGAAGGGGAGGGGGAATGAAGTGTGGGTGTTTGGATACAATTTCCCTCTAAATCTCGCCTATTGTGGAGAGATTTTGATTAGGCTTGGAGGAGGGAAATTGGATCCCTCCAAATCTCTCCCCCTCCATTTCCTTCCAACCTCATTTGCTATCCAAACAAGGGATTTTAAATCCCCTACTCTCCCTCCCTTTCTTTTCCCTCCAATACCATCAATCCAAACACACCCTTAGTCAATGTCGGCGAACCAAAAAAAAAAATTGGGAATTTTAGTAACGTTTTTGGTCCCTTACAGATTACGGTGTACTACGTATTGAATTTAACTTATTTCTAGACAGTTAAGCGGATCTCTATTGTATAGAGATGAGAGTCGTACCATGATCACCTACGTGGAAGGTGGAATTCTTGATCACCATGGTGAAAGGAGGGAAGTTTTTGACTTTTTTGTCATGTGACAACCCCCAATTCTCTGCAATTGGAGTTTGATGTAGGTAGTAATCAATGAAATTCCAAAACGCTTGTAAATTCGAGTTTATTTATCTTGTCAACCAATTACAACTTTTGCGAGTGTATAGTTTCCACTTTTTCATTTGCAAGCGTTGCTAGACTTTTATCTCCATCATATGAGGTGTCCTTATCCTTTTTTTGCTTACCAAATACGGAGTAATGGTTTAGCACTAAGTGATTGCTGTATTTACGAAGCAATAGAAGGTTATGGTCTTATGGATGAAGGGGATGGTTAACGGACTATTATATGTTTAGTTGTCAAGTTGAGGGGTTTGTAATGATTCAATTTCATCATTTCCTGATTATAATTGTGTGACTTGGTACTATATAAGTATATCGTAAATGGGTTAGCAATAATGTAATCTAATCGTTGAGCTTTCGAGATGTATTAAACGACAAGAGTGGTGGAACTGGCACTCCTTTTTTTTATAAGATTGAATTGATGTTAAGTCTCAACTCTTGGTGGTCTATATGAGTCAATTTAAGGACGTTAATCAGCAAAATCATCGGTAGGAATATAATATTACGTTCTACATAGGTTGTGTTTCGATGATCAGTCTGAACTCTTGATATGACCATCAGCAACCCGAAGCAAGATGTGATTAGGTTATATGATTCGCACCTTTTAATTAAAAATTAGAGAGTGGGATGATTCATCTTTCGGCCAATGGATAAAGAAGTGAATGTGGGGCTCTTCGCATACTAATCAATATGATTAAACTAACAGGCTTATCGTTATGTACGAATACGTGCGAATTATGTTGGAACTAACGCTTTAATATTAAATGGGAATCGTCTATTCTAGCTTGTAGATGTACCTCTTCTGTTGCTTCTTGTTCTTATCATATCAAGTTTTGTAATTAATTAGCAAAACGTATATGCTTAATCATCCAACACAGCTTTAATCGAATATTAAACTCTTCTGTTGGAATATTTTGATTTACGGGTTTAATAAATTTAGACATTTTAAAATAATCCAGTTCTGTTAGGTTAGGCCCTTTGATGTTAGTTGTTGCTTCTGTATGTGGTTAACTATTAAGGACATTGTAAGATGTCAATACCTACTTTCATGTGCTCTCCTCACATGTTGCTGGAAATGCATGTGGTTGCTCTTTAAATTAATGTATTTTTACCCTGTATTACAGCTTATCAAAATTCAACCAATTTGCAAGATTTCATTATTGTGCTATAATCACTTTGCATAGCTCTAATTGAAGATTAAATGGAGTTAGAGCAACAATTTGATCGGGACTGGAAATCGATTCCACCGAAAGAGTCATCTGTAGATCATGTCAATGGTTGTTTCGAATGCAACATCTGCTTAGATGCGGCTAACGATCCAGTAGTCACCCTGTGTGGTCACCTCTACTGCTGGCCCTGCATCTACAAATGGTTTTATATCCAAAGCTCGTCCCTTCCTTCAGACGAATACCCACAATGCCCAGTTTGCAAAGCCGAGATCTCTCACACAACTGTGATCCCTCTATACGGTAGAGGTCAATTTCCGTGCATTCCCGAGGATGAGCCTAAGTCAACTTTCCCTGACACAGTCATACCACCAAGACCGCCGGCTTGTGGGACCCGTGCGTTGCTAAACGCTGCATCTCAACCCGAGCACCAACTCCGTCCATACAGGCATAATCCTTATCAGGCCCGCCAACATCACGCTTCCGAAGAGGTAGTATCTTCTTCATTGATTAATCCAACAAGTGACACGATGGCTAATGTTTTTCAACCGGTTGTCGGGTTGTTCGGGGAGATGGTTTATGCTGCGAGGGTGTTTGGAGACTCGCAGAGCTTGGATACATATCCAAACCCATATCATCGTCTAGGGAACAGTAGCCCAAGGTCGAGAAGGCAAGAGATGCAAGTTGACAAATCCCTTAGTAGGATATCACTTTTTCTATTATGTTGCTTTCTCCTTTGCCTTTTTCTCTTCTAATCTGTATTTTCAGGGGATTAATTCTCTGTGTACGTTTGTATAGTCGTTTGTAAAAAGGTGGTTATCGGTTAGGCATTCAAGCTCATTGACATTGCTTCATGTATAACCTATTCATTGACGATAACGTGTGATATATCAGAGTTATCGGAATTTTCCAAAATCTTCAGTCTTCTGTTTTTTTGCAGGAATGGCATTATGTTTCAATAGTATACTGTATACGTTGTTATTGCTGTATTTTAACGAGTCTCATTATACGACTTGGCTATCTGATCAATCGGTTGTCAGTTGCCATTATCAAATCCTGATCCGTGCACTACTAAGACTTTACTGGTGTCAACAGTTGATGGTTTTCAGGTTTTGCTGTAATCTTGGAAGCTACTACTGAATTTATCAGTTCGAAGCTTTTTTATATTACCATTGATGCTGGGGTGTCAACTGAAAAATTGCAGGAATTTCAATCTTGTTTTTGCAGGAATGGCAACATGCTATATTACTGTCACTGATGATTTTACTGTAACTCCTTATCTACTACTGAGTTTATGACATTCGAGAAATGATCTTTAATTCCGTCACCTTCGTTTAACCTCAGTAGTTTAAGAGGAAACGATTTATATCAACCTTAGCCTAAAACCACTTTTATTCCGAAGTTTTAAGGTATCACATACAGCAAACACAGATGCAGAGGCATTACATGATCTTACTGGTAGACCTACTACCACTTAGCACACACATTAGTACCAGGGTAAGAACAACTACTTACTAATAACAGACTAATTATACATAACTAGTACAAATTCGAGTAATTATATCGTCCACAGACGTAGCTACCATGCATAGTTTTATAGCGATATTAGTTTTAGTAAGCCTTCTGATACGACGGTTTCTTCTGAGAATAGTGTTCACATATCAATACTCCACCAAAATCGCGAGCAGCTTGTTCACTATCTATGACCACCTTTCGCGTCTGAGGATTGTAATTCCGATTAGTATTCCTTGCGCTTCGCCCCATTTGATCTTCAAACTGATCCAACATCATGAAGGCTTCTTTCGCGACTTGAGGAAGCGTAGGAGGTGCCATATTAATTACTTAGATTTATTTGTGATTTACTAGTGTTTTTGATAGATTAATTGTTTTTTGAAGAAGTTTATTGAGCAATATGGGTTTTAAATAGGCTAAATGTGATAACTATCCTATGATTCTTGCTTTGTGATGACAAGAATATATGCTTGTTTTTGTTGAATGGTATATCACAAATTCTCATGGAAGACGGGCACTATCCGTCACAAGCTGAAGACGGATAGTGCTCCTCTCACAATATGCAAGTGTCATCAATCATGGGATGCTCCATTTCCTTCCACTTGCCCTCCTACTTGTCTTATTGTGAGAGGAGCACTATCCGTTTTCAGCTTGTGACGGATAGTATCCGTCACAAGCAAGACGTTTTTTGATGGTATATATTCCCTTCTACTATACTTTTGATTTTACTAGAGATCTTTTGACGAATCTGCCTACTTTATAAGGTATATGGTACTCAAATATTTCCGTTTGCGTGTTCGACACTTGAAATGATCGACTCGACACGTTATTTTAGACCAAAACTTAAAAACTTCGTGTGAAATAACTGTATCTAACACTGACATACAACAGCTACCTGACAAAGGGGTCAACAGGGTTGGGTCGGGCTATTATCGGGTTTGAAAGAATTTGGGTCGGGTTGGGTATTTTCGGGTCTTATCATATATAGTCAAGTTTTTTAGAGATAACGATCATTTTAAAATAATAAATATTCAGGTCGGGTCATATTGGTTCGGACAATTTGAATCATGGGTTAAGCTCGGGTGCTCGTTCGGGTTTCGGCTTTGATCATTTGTTGCCTGGTCAATTTTATAAAGTCTATTTACAACCGAATTAAACTAACATAATTTATACTCCCTCTGTCCCGGTCATTTGTTGTCCTTTGATTTTGACATAAAGACCAAGAAAAAAAGGAGATAGCCAATTATAAGATGACTGTTGAGTCCTCCGCAGCGGGCTTATAGAATTAGGTGCATGAGACCGTCCCATAAGCAAGTGAGGTTTCATCCTAAACCCAATTGGTGATAGGAGGAGTATCATCTTCACTATTATTCTACCGATCTGGGACAATGCCCCTCACACACATATGGGAAGAGACCTCAACAATGACAAATGGACTAAATTGAATGTGAAAGATCAAATTACTCATCAAATGCAATACTAAAATAGAAAAGACAATAATTTATTGAGACACCCTAAAATGAAAAAGGACAACAAATGACCGAGACGGAGGTAGTAAGCAGTTACAACATACTATAAATCAAGTATATTTGAGCAATGCTATCGATCTTCTATTTTAAAACTTTGTACTCACATTGTAGTTGAACATGTGTATAATTAGACCATATTTATCGACTCAAGATAGTTACCTGCGTATATTGTCAAGAGACAACAATGCCTATGGTTAAACACAAATTCTCATTTGTCACGGTTCCCTTATATTCGGCACTTTACTTTTCATTTGGATAAAGGAATATAATCACCACGGACTAAAGTTTTATTTAATTGTACTATGATACATACTGTTGTGGTTTTCGAATTAGATTCTTAAACAAAAATATATACTCGTATCTAAGAAAAAATAAAAGAGACGAACTAGATACGCATTAGTATTATACTTCGTATTAGATAGATGAAACTGTACTACGGAGTACGTTTTATAATCTAAATTAATTATTTATTTTATGAAATATCTTACATGATCACGTTGATTTGAGGAGTACGAACAACTTGAATCATATTCTTTTTTCTTAAGAGATAAAAAAAAGAATGTTGGAATATTTGTATCGTATTTTTGGTCAGTTTATGGATTATACATCTGAGGTAGTACCTCTTAATATCTATTTTATGAGTTTTATATTAAAGTTTTTGAGTTTTATTTTAAATATCATGAGTTTGTAGTATTAAGTTTTTGAGTATATTTATTTAGAACATTAAACTAAAAAAAATTATAATATTACTCAAAAACTATATTTGAAAATACTAATATGCTCAGAAACAATGTGTATATGCTCAAAAAATAAAAGGTCTGAGGTACTACCTCAGATGCGTAATCCTTTTTCTCATTTTTGGTGAATATAAAAAAGAAAGTGAAAGATTTAGAGACTTTATTATCGTGAGATGAGACAATCGCATATGAAAATTTGTGTATGGCAAGATACTGAAAAAAAATTGTCTGCATGTCTTCATGCAAATATCCCGTTTTATGTCTGAAATTTGAATATTAATTTATGAACAATACAAATTATTTTTAAAATATTAGTGGTTCGAATCTTTGAATATGTGCATTCTAATTCACCCAGGTTTTAACCATACGATTTTGTTCATCTCCAGAATTGCACCAGGAACAATTGTTTCTTGTTACCCGCATTTTATATCATGTTCACTGTTATTGATATACTGTAAAGGAAATGAAAACAATGAAAGCAATACCGAATCGCTACGCTGTCCTTATAGAACAATTCGTCCCGTATATCAGTGCTCGGGATGTACCGAATTTTCTACAGAGATAAGACGGTGTTCCTCTGTGTTTGGCACGAAAAACAGAGATGTAATTTCGAAGTTTTTATGTGTAATTTGTTTTCTATGTTCAAGAAGATTGATATCAGTTATTTTCTCTTAAGAAAACTGATCCATTTATCTTATATATATATATATAGATAAATGAAAGAGATAAGGGAAGGGATTGAGTCAGAATGTTACTCTTCAAAATAACCGCCAAAACCTGTTTTATATGGATAAATGCTTTGGCGCCAAAGTTGCAAACAATAGGCTAGTGTACACTTCGTACTTCCCGAACTAGCTTTATTATTTATAAGTTCGCCCGTCTTTGAACCAAACCCAAAATACGATAAAATGAACCGGTAATTACACTTAAATTACCAACATTCACGAGAAGAAGGAACATACATCGGATGTACTACCTCATACTTTATTTGTTTTTGAGCATATATGTATTTTTTCTGAGTTTATTACCCCAAACTTTATTTGTTTTTAAGCATATGTGTATTTTTTCTGAGCTTATGAAAATTTATATGTTAAATTTTAATTTTTTTTCTTGTCAAAACTCAAATTAACTAAGTTTATATGTAATGTTTTTTAGTATTATTGTAATTTTTTGAGCTAATTGTCTTAGTAAATGAACTCAGAAACTTTATTTTATTATAATGCTCAAAAACTATAAAATTGATGGTAGTACATTGGATGTATAATTCGCTTACTGTCTATTCACTGTTAAAAATTCAATTGAGCAAAACAAACGAGTTTTATTCTTATCGAAACTCAATTGAGCAAAAAGACGAACCCGACCCGTATAGTACTTCACTATATATTACGTTACATAAAAGAGAAACACATAGCATGCATTAACCTACGTAGATGGCTCTTTATCGAGTTATTACACACCATCGATCTATCCATGAGAGGTGGTTCTCCTGAACTGGATTCAAATCTCGTTGATCATTGAATTTATCCTTATAGCGCCCCTTACAATCACAAAAAAAAAAAGAGATCAGATTCGTAAATATGCATAATATGTTGCGCGCCATTATGTAAGACATAAACATGCACAAAATAAAAAGTAATGAGACCCAAAAGGGCGCATATATAATACTAAAACGGAATTTGAATTCAGATTATAGATTTCATCACTTTTTATTTTACCAACTAAGTTAGCCGATGAGTACGTACCTCCCGCTTAATAAGCCTTATTCTTGAAAAATGACTTCACAGCACGGTGTTCACATACCATAAATCCACCATATTTCTGAGCAGCTTGAAAACTATCGATGGTCTTGAGTTTTGGAGGGAACGGCTGAACTTGCTTGGATTGAGAGTAATTATTAGGATGAAAAACTCGAGGCCTCGGCCTTTGCCCTACTCTTTCCTCATAATGCTCTACTATTAAGAGGGTGGTTTTTGGAAAGTTAGGAGGTGCCATGGTTGGTTTTGGTTGTACTATTATGTTGTGAGAGCTAATTTCATTAGTAATCTCATGGCATATTAATAGATCAAGAAAAGATGATTCCAAAACTAAATTATTTAAATTAAAAAACAAAGATACTACAAGAATTTCTTAACTACAATTGATTACTACCACTTGAGCGTAGCCAATTTAGGCTTTCTTCTTTTGGATTGAAACTGTCTAAACTGAACTAACTGAATTTAATTGAGCTTAATTGAACTGAACTTAATTGAGCTGAATTGAACTGAACTGAAATAAGAGTTAATTTGGCCCTGTTCTTCTGAACTTAATTTCAGCTCATTTCAGTTTAGTTTAGCTTTATTAAGTTTAGTTCAACTTCATTTAGTTCAGTTGAGCTCCTTTCTTCACAAATTAACTCTTACTTCAGTTCAGTTAAGCTCCATTAAGTCCAGTTCAATTCAGTTCAACTCTATTAAGTTCAATTCAGTTCAGTTCAATTCAGACAGTTTCAGTCCAAAAGAACATGACCTTTAATTTGTGAAGAGAAGAGCTGATTGAAGCTGAACTGAACTACGAACTGAAATTAAGTCCAAAAGAACAGGGCATTATAGGTTAAGTGACGGTTCTAAAATGTGATTAAGAAAAATCGAGACATATTTGAAAATATTTTCTCATAAAATACCATGAAAGTGATTTAATAGTTATTTCTCATTAAATTCCTTTCCGACATGTTCATTTTTATATCTTTTAGTGTATATAATGGACACACAATAGAAAATTCGTAACTTAAAAGACCTTGAAATCCACCCAATTTAAAATATTTATTCCGTATATTACAATAATACTAGAAAAAAAAAAATGTAGCTAGGGGCTTTTTTGGTTCCGTTATTACTTCAATTCATTTTAGTTAAAGCATCATATTCTCTTTGATTATCATAATTGCTTTTAATCCAAATAAAACATGTGAGAACAAATACAAGTAATATTTTATAATGTCGTTAGTTGCTTATATTGGCGAGTTGCACCAAAAAAAGATCGAATATGGGAATTCTTTACAGAGATAATTATGAATAAGTAACCATTTACGGCTTGTTAAACTTCCACAAAAGTGTAAAAGTATGATGTTGTTTAGTTGTCAAAATCATGGCAGGTAAAAATTCTTACATAATCTATTTCCTCCATCCAAGCCCCCCTTGGTCATTATATTGGAAGTTCATTATTATTATTATTACTAGTTTTCAACCCGTGCAAAATTGCACGGGCATGTTTTTAAGAACGTTTTCTTAATTATTGATTACTAAACAAAGGTTAACCAAAAT
>VHZZ01014104.1:21304-31518 GCA_009801015.1 Silene noctiflora | reverse complement strand
GAAGCAGTTCGTTAATAATTCAATAATTATGGATTTTGATTCCTACATATCGCAAGTAATTTCGTCGTTATATCAACAATTTTGTGAGCACACATCTTTTAATCGATTGAATTAATGAATTGTTTAAAGAAAAAGAAAAAAAGATTTTTATAATTAGGATTGTCACAAAATTGTTTAAAGAAAAAGAAAAAAAGATTTTTATAATTAGGGTTTTCACAAAATTAGAAGAGGTTCATTTCTTCATTAATTAACCAAATTATCAATGATCAATTGATCATGTTGCTTTCGTCATCAATTGATTGATTTACAAAAAAAATTAAATGACCCATGTTCATGCTTATGGACAGATTGAAGAGTGACAATACCCTGCACTTGTACAGCCAGTAACTTACGTTTTCATCGGCAAACAATCCCTAACACCAATCCCCAAACCCGGACCACCCTGCCTGTAACGGCCGTCGACCATCATCTTCGTCGACATCCGTCAACGGTGACCCCTTCCCCTCTCTCGTTGTTGGTCAGTTTCCGGGGGGGTCGGGTGGTCCAACGGGACACTTTTTGGGGATTTCTTACTATTTTGGTTTTTGTTTTCCTCTGTTGTTTTTTGGAGTGGGAAATGAGAGGGGGTAAACTCGAAATGAGGTGAGGAAATGCGCGGGATTTAGCATATCGTGACCTCTCAAAATCTCACATAATGCAAGTGGATTATCAACTTATTGTAAAATAACTTTACTTATTAACTATTCCAATATAAATAATGTGACAATGAATATGTAACTATTCCAACATTAATAATGATTTGATTTTGTAAAAAAAAATACTTTCAATTTGAAAAATTGTAAGAAAAAGCGTATTTTGACCTTAACTTAACTCAAGCCCCAACCTGACCAATCCGATCCGATCCGATCAGGTAAACCTATAATTTGTAGAGGCCAGTCGAGAAGGTGTCTTGCCCACCAAGACAACCAAAGAACAGAAAGTATATACGGAGTACAAACTAATTAACCAACAAAATTCTAACCAAAACCTTCGCCACCTCCTGTAGGATGTAGCGATGAAGTATAAGTGTAACCATAGATTTCCATGGTTTATCCACCATTTATCATCCAATCTCAAATTCTTGCAATTTCATCGCAATCTCAATTGTTCCAAACTCAATCAATTTTGTAGGTTATCTTCTTCTGCTTCAGCAAGAGCTTCGTTCAATAACGCCTCTAGCTCCACTTCCTCTGATGGTTTCTCTCTTTAATTTCAATTCAATTGCATTATGCTATATTTGTACGAATTTATGGTAATTGAAATTGTGGTGTCTGTTTTATTTTATTTTGCGCAGGGAATTCGTATTTTCTACCAGGTGCAACCGTTGCCACCATGCTTATGCTCGCTACTCTCCATGCTCGCCGCCTTTACGCCGATAACAAGGTTTTTTTTTTTTCATCGTACTTGTCTGTTTGACTAGTTTACTCAATTTAGTGTATTGTAGATGTTGGTTAAGTTTACTCAATTTAGTGTATATAGAGGGATTGATAGTTTTGTAAGTTGTATGTAAGGCTCGGGTTCAAAAACACGTTGTGAAGAATCACATGTTGGTCTCCCACATGGGCGCGGCCCAGGCCCTTGTGCGAATCTAATACACGTCCATTTTACCGACTTACCACCACCCTTTGGCCTTTGTGGCTCTGTTTGGACCAATGAGTGCTGAAAATTCCTTTTCCGAATGAAAGGCAAATATGTGTTTCCTCCTTTCAATTCATTTCCATACGTTTATTCAACATTCCTCTCGCACAATTTGAACAAATATATGGAAATGACTTAAAAAGAGGAACTAGTTGATTATTATGTGAATGGTAGTTTAGATATGTACTTGAAAGCATAACTTGAAATGTGAGTGAGAAGCGGACACTTGTGTTATGGGAATGTAAGGGTCAAATGGTCAATCACTGATTTTGGAGGGAATGAATAGGCTGGTGGCGTCACATAATAGAGAAAAGATTGGCAGACCATTGGGTAGTGGCGATGAGAAGGTGTACGGAAGGGGTTGTTTCGTAGTCTTCGTAATTTGTTAAGTAATGGAATGAATAAGACAAATGGGGATTGGGGAAACTTACTATTCGAACCCATTTTAAGGTGTTTGCAATCAGTGAACCAAGTAGGCTAAATAGAATGCGTTACTTAAGTTTCACAATTTTCCTTGATGTTTTATATTCGAGTGCTCACCTATTTGTATGGTGATAACTAAATTTCATCAAATGGGTCTGCCACATCTATAGAGAGTAGAAAGAGTCTATTTCATAAGCACGAACAAGGTCCCGAGTCCTTTCCAACCCAATATCAATTTGCAGTTGGAGTAATTCCTTAATTTAGAAGTGATCCATGCCTATGCTCTCTAATCAGCTTGGGACACTCACATATGACTTTTAGTTGACGCTCTCATCAAATTTGATGAAATAATGAACTTCTAATGTGCATATTAGTACTATAATAATAAATGTGTGTCTGTGTGTGTCCAACCTCTACATTTGATTGGTAATCTGGTATTTGATTTATTGGATAGGCTGAAGAAGCAAAAGCAAAAGGGATAGAAGCAGGGTTTGAGCCTGACGCTAAAGTAGAGCACTTACTGATATCCTTTCATGTCTATATCCTGTTTTACCTTTTTTTTTTATTGGTAACATGTTATTTTTTTCCCTACTGTGCTTACCTTAGGCATCGTTTTTGAGCATTCTTCCTTTGCGCACTATTTCCCGTATCTGGGGTTCACTGATGAGTGTGGTGAGATTACTTTTAATCTTCTTCTTCCTTTATTTCCCTTTTGCAATGGGCTTCTTAATGATCTGAGTGCACACCTATGTGTCTATTTGTCGCAGGAACTACCTCTACAATTGCGGCCATATGTTTATAAAGCATGGGCACGGGCATTTCATTCGAGTAATTGTCATTTGCCTGCCTTTTTGTTACTAGAAATATATACTGCTTGAATCTCAAGTATTCTAATGTAATATTGTAACTTCCAGACTTGGAAGAGGCTGCTTTGCCTTTGACAGAATACTCTTCGATGCGTGATTTCTTTGCTAGGGGACTTAAAGAAGGATCCAGACCTATAGATGGTGATCCACAATGCCTGGTAACTGGTAACAGTTTCTTAGTTTCTGTAGTCATCTAATATCTGATTCTTGAGATTTATCCATGTCAATTTACTTGCTAGTTCTATTCAAATTTGCCATTACAGATTAGCCCTGTGGATGGAATTGTTATGAGATATGGGGAGTTGAAAGAATATGGTGCCATGATCGAGCAAGTGAAAGGTTTTTCGTATTCTCTGTCCGCTCTTCTTGGTCAAAACTCTTTCCTTCCTATGGTATCCCGGAGAGACGTGGATGAAGAATGCAGCGATGTTGGAGATAATCATAGGGATCAACCTAAGAAAGCTTGGTGGAGAGTTTCATTTTCCTCTCCTAAAATTCTGGATCCTATACCTCCTACGTAAGTGGGTAGTTGAATCCCATGCTTTGTCCCAGTAACAGCTCTCAATAATCTCTTCCAGAGATCATGGATTATGCTGTAAACTTGGTGCTGACAATTTGACTTATACCCAGATTTTTTTTTTTTTGCAGTCCAATGAAAGGTCTTTTCTATTGTGTCTTATACTTAAGTCCTGGGGACTACCATCGAGTACACTCACCTGCTGACTGGAATGTTCTTGTTCGAAAACATTTTGCAGGTGATTCTTATTTTGGTTTATTGAAAGCTTTAACTGGATTGGAGTCTTAGACAGGATCTTCCAAGGCACTCGATTGATATTATAATGAGATATACCCTATTCTTTTTGTTTGTTGAGTTTTTAGCAGCATTACATTTCACAATGTATATTTCATTAGTCATCACTGACTGTCCAAGATTAATTTTCTTTGCCTGAACTAGTGAACTTTCTGTACCTGTTATAAAAATTTAGGTTCATTTTTTCCCTTTAACTGATTAAATATTTCCACAGTAATCTCAAGGGATCTTTTTTTCACTGCAGGTCGTCTTTATCCTGTGAATGAGCGGGCAACCAGAACCATCAGAAACCTGTATGTTGAGAATGAAAGGGTATGCAGACTTTTTGAATGTCATAGCTAATAGGCAATTATCTAACTAGTAGACTCAACTCTAAAGACAGAATTAAAGGTGTTACTATCATGACTGAGATGACTGTAAACATTTTAGCTCCAACGACTCGCTCTACTTATGGTGAATAGTAGAGAGAGAATTCTCCTTTCTGTACCTTCAGCTTGATTACGTAGTGCCAGCTGCCAGTTGGATATGATTTTTACTGGAGCTGAATCAAAATAGTATTAGTCTGACATTTTTATGTGTTTTACTTTTCCAGGTTGTCCTGGAAGGTCAATGGCAACAAGGATATCTAGCACTTGCAGCAATTGGTGCCACAAATACTGGGTCAATTGAGGTGAACATTATCTGCATTTTGTATTGGGAATTAGCAAATGATTTATGACTTAATTTTTGCCTTGAGTCCTTTGTTGCAGTTGGGAAAGGAGATTATCCCATTAATTGTCTTTCATTTAGTACATTTGATATTTTGATGGTAGCTTAATTTGCAATTTGTCCGTGTAGTGTTAAACTGCCGAGGGAGTGTCATGTTGAGAAGAGAGCTAATCTTCTCTATGATTATGTTCTAGAGTATCTTCAGTTGAGACTGGTTCTAAATCCTAGGACCTTGATACACTATTTCTGCGACATGTTTAGCATGTGCAGATTCACCACCTGATAGAGAAATTCATTGCTCAGACCATAGCATTGGAAATCACCATTATTCCCTCAAAGGCTCCAGGGCCTCCAGAGTCCAACCAATGGCAAGGCAAGTGGGTCGGATGTATGCTGCCTTATCCATGTTTTAACATATATCCTCATTGGTTCGGAACATTCTAATGAGAAAAACTTCTATGCGTTTGAATGCTTATTAAATAAGGCTTTCTTTTAATAAGGGTAATTCTTATGGGAATAATAGAGTTCAAAATAAAAAGAAAATGGTGGTAATGGGTGATAGGCTGATAGTAGAGCCACAGAGGGTGGAAATGAGGAAGGCGGAGGATAATGGTTACCCTGAAAGGGAGAACAACTATCCACCTTCCACTCAGGGTAATAGTAATACACTACATTATGTCATATAGGAGTCATTGTCCTGCCATCGCTGCCCGTCTTCACCCTCATCAACCGCCATCTACCACCACTTTCCTCTCTTCCTTTGTTTGAGCTCTATTTACCCTGATAACAATTATAGTCATTCCAAGCAAACAGTTAAAAGCTAATTATAAGCTGGCTTTCAGCCAATTGTCTTATAACGTACTCTCCAGTTGTCTTATAGACCGTCTTTCATATTCTCCCTGTCCTCATCTTGTACCTTGTGGATTTATTTATATCTTTGCACACAGCTTTTCATTGAGCCAGAGTTGCGGACGAATCGACCTATGAAGAATTTTCTACAATCAGAGCGACCAGCAGAGCGTGTATATGAAAAAGAAGGTGTCGGATTGATGGTAAAAAAAGGGGAGGAGGTTAGTTATGACATCTTTTGCCATATATCTTGAGATGTTATCGTTTTGTTAGCCTCAACTGTAGATGTTCAAAGTGATTGAGGACGATCCTTAGATTTAGGTTTTATCACGTGCAATGTATTTTGTTGAGAATTGTTTCTTACTTCCTCCTATTTCTCAGGTAGTGGCTTTCAACATGGGATCAACAGTCGTCCTTATCTTCCAAGCACCAGTGACGAAAGAATATACATCATCAGACTTCAGATTTTGTGTCAGGCACGGTGATAGGATCCGTACAGGTGAAGCACTTGGGAGATGGCGCAATTAGAAGCATGAGCATTTATCAAGTCTTTATATTGTTTTAAGCCATGTGAAATCTCACAAAAAAAATTACCCTTAGCTATTAAGTTGACATACTGGTTTAACTTATAATCTCAGTTGCCATACTCGAGTTTATCTTGATGAATGAATACAGAAACTCATTTTCATGAGCATGATACTTGTCTATTCGACAAAGGAAGAGTAAAGTACGTTACTTCCGGATATACGGTATAAACATTCATGGCTCACACACCCGAATTCCAAGTAAGAATCACCAAAACTAGAATTAAATGAGAGAAACATTAACACAAGTAGTGGATACTCTCTTTTTTGAAAGGTGATTCCATTGGTAGGAATTGCAGTCTCAAGAAGCCCTTATGTCAGAATTCAGAAAGAAAGGTTTCAAAATTCATGCTCATCTTTCTCCCTAGAATTTTTTTGAATGCTTAGAGGAACTCATTACGTGTCTGTGATTTCACATATCGGGAATTCTAAAGGAGAGTGAGAGAACGATGCTTTACCAATTCCTATGCCGAATTACAGTCCACTGTTACTGCAACCACAATGAACTAATAACAATATTTAATGTCAAAGCACGACTACAAGTCTCCCAATCTATGTTACTTCATCTCGATTACAAGTGTAGGGTACATCACAGTGTCAGACAGAACATGAATATTCTGTGAAGAAGTTTCATGTTTTTCGTCTAAAACGAAGTATTCAATTACAGTATTGTGCCTGGATGACCAAGTGTTAGCACATGGTGTATAGCCAAATTGGAGTGTCTAGATAATGTAGCACCCAATACCGACCAGTCGACCACTAAAAAGCCTTGTCCCTTGAGAAAAACCAAGCCACGAACACAGCTACCAGGCTTTCATTACTAAAAAAATAGAGCATGCTGTACACTGGGAACTACTTGCTACAAGCTACACGAAGATCCGAAAAAGGACACTAAATCTACTTAAGATAATAAGCTTTGAATTTTAAAACAAGTCCTTGCCTTCTGTGTTGAGCACACCACATATTTAGGGTCATGCTCGGAGATAACAAGAAGGCGCTGCCGTCTAATGATTTTAGGGGGCCTTTTGCTAAAGTTAAAAATTAGGAAATAATGAACCATTCATCATTCATGTACTGTCTGACACTGACACTGACACTGAGATGTGCCCTACACTTGTTAGACAGTAAGATTGGTTGGGGATAATCTAATGTATCACATCCTTCAAAATTATGCAATAATGAAACATGCAGCACTTCAACATGCACACTCGCAAAAGCTGTATAACCTTATTAACCAGGAAATAAAAACAGATGTGACATAAATGTATGTCGCAATTGATAGCATGGAAAACCTCATTTTACGGAACTTCAATCACACAAACATATCTATAAAAACTAAGGGCTTGTTTGGATTAGGGGATTTGGCGGGAAAGGGAGGGGAGTAACAATGATTGTTCATAGCTTCATATGATGAAAGATCAAGCTAAACTTTCACAAAAAAACCTAAATTCGGAGATTGGACTGCATACCAGAGAACAATAAAACTTCACAACAAATGTAGGCAAATGGACATCTTTAATAATCATATACCGTTGTCAAAAAGAGAAAGTATGATACTTTGAATTAGTCTTAATAAGCACAACATCAAACTGCTCTAGTTAAAGGTCTTCGAGTACCTCTTTCCATAAAACAAAATTCACCACTTCCTTTCATTTACATACTCCCATAATCTGTCAGGTCATCATATCAACTCGTCTCAATCTTCCAAAACAAAACTATATCCAACTCGTCTAAAGTGAAGGTTTGATCTAATTTATGCCTTTGTTCCTGAAAAGCAACCAAAGTACACCTTCAGTCAAAACAATCTGCAAAACAATTCCAAAATTTTCAATCAAAAAGGCAGAAAATACAATTACATCATTTTAAAAAGGCTTGATTAAATCAATGCCCTTCCTTAATTAATGCTTAATCTAACCGAAAGCACATGAGGATTTAGATAAGTTCCAATAATCAACATTCAACCCACTATTAAAAGTTTAAAACCATCTCTTAGCACACTATCCAATCAACAAAAACCATTACAGCCAAATCACGCTGGCTTCTTAAAATCGACACGAAGAATAACCTAATCGCAAAATCGAATCATTTGTCAGTACAATTGTATCAGGCCAAGCCAAGTACAGTATCAACTTCAGCTAAACTAACCTAAGAATAACTTAACAAGCATAAAACATACAATCAATTACGAAACCACAAAAAACCCTAATTGACGATTTTTTTCTGAGAATCTCAGCACAAAACATAAAACCAAAGACATTTTAGATGGGTAAGAAAGGCGTAAAAAGTACCTACGTTTGTTTGGAGAAAGAGGAAGTGGAAGGAACACGCATGTTGCGAAACATCAGATAACCCACTGGCAAAACAACTCCTACCATCATCACTATTGCTCCCATTAAGTACCTCATCGGGGTTGGTGCTTCTACTTCTATCCATTTTCCCATCTGCAATTACATATAATCACCAATTATACGAAGTTAATCACTGATTTAATGAAAAAATTGGGCATTGATTTGTTGATGACTTAGCTACCTAAGTTGACATTTTTAAAGAAATCATTTACATAACCCGCCGAATACACACAGCTTAGTCAGTGATTCAATCAAGAAATTAGGCATTGACTTGTTGAGAACTAAGCTACCCAAGTTCGCATTTTTAAGGATAATCAATCTTTAACACCGCCCATTAAATATATAAAGCTTAATCACTGATTCGATGATTTGTTGATGTAATAGCTACCCACATTGGCATATTTAATGAATCATTTACAAAACCCGCCGAATACATACAGCTTAGCCCGTGATTCAATGAAGAAATTGGCATTGATTTGTTGAGACTAACCTACCCAAGGTAGCAATTTTAAGGATAATCAATCATTAACACAACCCACCAAACATATAAAGCTTAATCACAAAATCGACGAATAAATTGGGGATTAAATTGCTCATAACTAAGCTACCCAAATTAGCATTTAGCATTTTTAAGGATAATCAATCATTAACACAACCCACCAAACATATAAAGCTTAATCACAAAATCGACGAATAAATTGGGGATTAAATTGCTGATAACTAATCTACCCAAATTAGCATTCATAAAATCATAAGGATAATCAATCAATAACACAACCCACCAAACATATAAAGCTTAATCCGTGATTTGACGAAGAAATTGGGGATTGAATTGCTGATAACTTAGCTAACCAAGTTAGCATTTGTTTCAAGGATTCTGATTTACAAAACCCACCAAATAATCAAAGCTTAATCACTGACTAACCCATCAAATTTTAGCATATTTTAAGGATAATAATACATTAACATAATCCACCAAATATATACAAATCATAATCACTGATTTAATTCAGAAATGGGTAACTGATTAATTGATGATTATGTACCCAAGTTAGCATTTGTAAGGAAAATGAAAGAGATCTAAGGGGAGGGGGTACAAAATTACAGTAGAGAGGGAGAGAAGATTACAGGCATTGTGAAGGATCACATACAAGTGCTGATGATTGTGAAGAGGAATGAGGAGAATTTTGTTCTGCACCAAAACCTTGATCTTCTGAAGGGCCTCTTCGGTTGGAAAAATTTCAGGTATGTTGTTTAGGTGATTCAAAGTAAGGGCGTTCAAAAACAGGGCAAATTCTCATTTGTGACGGAAGGTATCCGTCACAAATGAGAAGACGAGTACCATTTTGTGAGACAAAATGCCCATGAGAGGAGAGAGGAAAGCAAGTGGAGGGGTGCCCCCACCTTTGTCCCCCTATTCGTTTTGTGAGTGGCATTACCCGTCACAAGGATCGACCCGTCACAAGGGAGACGCTTTGCAAAAACAGTTCGACTCACCGAATCGCTAATTTAATTCTGTTTAGACGTGGTTCGGTTTAGTTCTGCCAAACATTAACCACAAAGTTCTTAAGCGTTGGGAAAGTTTCGGTTAACCACTTTGAAGGGTTATAACTTGTAAGTGGTTCAATTAATGGTGTGACACCCCGCTATTTTGAGACACTAAATTATAACGCAAAAGCGAATAAAAGCAGCGGAAATACGAGATTTTTAAAACTTTTTGGAGTCTAAAAGCGAAGCGTCATCATCTACTAAAGTACAAAGTAAAGGCAATAGATAAGTTATACAATACGACAACATAAGAGAGTGTTGGGGAAAATATATCCCTCGAATAACAACATTAGTAAAGGTAAGTCTATTAATCGGAAACTAAGGCCTAGGTGAAAAACTGCTCGCTAGCCACCGTCTTGCCCCAAATAGTCACCAACTAGTACCTGTCATTCATGAAAAC
>VHZZ01014100.1:0-48927 GCA_009801015.1 Silene noctiflora | reverse complement strand
AAAAAAAAAAAAATTATCTACCCCACTCTATTAAGCAAGGCAGCCGGCTTAGAGGGCTTTCTCTTTCCTTTCTAAGTCTAAAGATCCTTCGTCTTCTACCTCGACTTATAGTTATTCTGCTTCAGTGGCTACCGCTGCGAACACTCTTTATGCACCTTCTTCACTCGCATCCGCCTTCGCGCCCAGTCTATTGAACATTCTGCTTTGCTTCGTCCTTCCCCTCCGAGTCTTACGACAAGACAGTTTCAAACAAAAGTCCCATCTCCCCTAATGAAGAGGATTTTATTGGGAAATTAAAAAGGCACAGCGAGCTATTACAGCTAAAAGCTTTTTGATTCATCAGTACGGTTGATCTAAGTCAGAAGAAAATCCCTTCACCTTACTCTGACTTATATATAAAAGTAAGGCATAGACGCTACTAAGGGCTAAAATAAAGAAAGGGAGAAGGTAAAAAGCTTCCATAATCGTAATAAAGGAAGAACGCTCTCCCTTTGGTTTTATATACCCCTAACCAAAGCATCAAGTCGGATACGGAACCTTTTTATGTCGCTCGATACAACCATCCATCCCCGCCAGTCCTAGGTCTCAAAAAGGGGGAAGGCGGCGGATCGCTGTCTATGAAAGGAGTAAAAGAGGTCCTCTTCTCTCATCCCCTACCTTCAAGACATGCCCTCGAAAGCTAGTTCCCATATCCCTCTTGGGTTGGGCGCACCTATCCCGATCATGCTTTAGGAAGATAGAGAAGGTTATAGAATAACAAAGCAAGGACGTGTCACAGGAGCTAAAGCATAGACGCGGGGAGTTTGAAAAGAGACTATATTTAACCACATCCCTTATTGAACGGCGGGAGGAGTTTTAACCACCGACACCGATTTACCAGGATGAGGGAAAGTGCTGTTTTATGGCATACCATTTCTATTTTAAAGCAAAGAGCCAATGCTTCCTTAAGCCTTTTAGTACCCGACTTCATTCTTACTTAAGGTTAAGGCGAGCATAGGTACGGTAGTACAAACGCGCCCTCGATGAGGAGTGCAACGACCCCGTAACCTAGGCAATGAGGTCCTGCTGTTCAATGATGTGCAAGTTCTTAAACTATGCAACCTATACGAAAACTAATATGCGAAGCTTTCCTCGTTTCTCTTTCGGTACCGATTCCTTTTCCTGTGCTTGAGCTAATGAGGCGAAGACGCGGTCGTAGCCGTGTCCTGAGCTGCAGAATGCCTTCCCTTTTGGTGTTCTGGCAATTAGCAACAAAGAGTAGTGCAACGAAACCGTACCTCTGGAATGAAGTCGCAGACGTATGATAGAATTCCTCATCGTATGCGGCTGGAAGTTGAGATCGTTAAAGTAAGCTATCCCCCTACATGAAATGAGATATATACGTTTATAGCATTATGAAACCCATATAGGAAATATAAGTCCCCAAAAAAGAGGGTCTATCCGTTCGTCGAGACGGGAAAGCTTCCCCGCGTAAAAGGAGAGTCAACGTCGCTAACTGTCCTAGATCAAGTAGAAAGTGGATTTAACTTCAGTAAGCTAGGAGAAAAAGGACATGAGATCGGGAATCTCCTTTTCCATAAGTAAGGGATCTAGATAAGAAAGCAGAATCCTATTCTAATAGATCTGTTCTACTCTTGCTGGTGAGGCGACTTTATAGCGTAAAAAGAGAGGGTTCGTCCCTTTTAAAGCTGTTTTCGATGCTACCTTTCCTTAAGGCAGCTTTCACCATACTTAACTCAAATACGCTAGGACCCTAGATGAGATTCTTGATCTACATTTCTTTATAGGGACAATCCACCTCTGCGAAGTATAGTCCCGTTTTAGGGAGTCTGTGCATCGTTAATGATGTTTTTAAGTATGGACAAGAAACCCCCTAGCATAAAAAGGCAGTCAACGTCGCTATGATCGATTCCTGGGTCCAGAACTTGTATTCGTATTTTTAAGTCAAATCTGCCGTCAAGTATCGCATTAACTGGGAAGTATATAAGAATTTGTTGACGCATATTTAGAGAAATACATCATTAAAAAGAGAAGTCGCTCCAGACGCAGCTTTTGGAAGAGAGGAATTTCCCTTTTAAAATTTCATTTAAAAATTTTCTTATATTTTTGCCATTTACTAAGGGAATAGGCTTTAGTAACCCAAATCCCCGGGAAGTAGGAAAAATTTGAATTAAAATTTAAATTTCAAAATCTTATTTGTATTCTGAGCTTATGATGTTCTGATAAATATGACCACATAAACGGGAACATCTTTGTCAGTATAAGTCTTAGGCGCGGCTTACCCCAAACACCATTCTAATGATGTTAAAAAATCTGATGTCAACAGATACGTCGTAGTTCGAGTTCGTTGGTGGGGAGAAACTCCATCACCAGCTGGATCTCCTTGGCCTGATACTGGATCAGCCGTAGCTTCTTTTGTTTAATCTCCCTCGTCTTCTTGTTTTGCTTCTATAGCCACTCCCGGGAAAGTGTGACAATAGTCCCGCCATAACACTACCTTAAGTCCCGGAGGCCAACAGATTTACAGTAGAGGAGGTTGCTCCCTAATGAAGTCTTTGCCCTAGCCCACGTATTTCCTGCTGGAGTTGGTGTGGAATCCCTACAAAGGGAGTTTGCAGCTAAAGCAGATAGGCGGGTGGTGGCCGCTAAAGAAGGAAGCTGCAGAAAAGAAGGAAGCAAAAAGCAGAAGGCAGTTGGCAGCCGAGAAAGGTAGGAAAATAGGTGAAATGCAGGAGGCAATGAAGCCCCGAAGGAAGACGTGACTTCAGTTTCCTAAAGAGAGGAGGCTGCCCCCTAAAGAAGCACTTGTGGCCTATGCCGAAGACCGGGACGAGCGAGTGGAATCATAATGAGCGCGCGGAGTCTTATGGAACGAGCCAGTCCTTACTCAGTATGAGCGAGCCAGCCGTTAACCAATGAAAGTAATGAAGCAGATTCATATGTTGGAAAAAGGGGTCCTACTATTACTATATATAAATAGAAGCTTTCTCCTTACTGACTTTTTGGGACGACCCCACTTTAAAGACCCCCTTTACAGTGGCTACTTCTACAGCAGCTGCGTGGGACATGGACAAAGAAAGATCTGACCGAAGGTGCGCTTTCATTCTTCTTACCTTTGAGGCCCTTTACCCTTACCTTTCGCTGTACGCTAGTAAACGAAGGAGTCCCCGCGGTAGCGCCTAGGGGGAATATCCATAACAAGAATCTCGTCAAAGTGAGGAAGACTAATATGCTTAACAGAATTTGAAGGAAGTGGTGAACGGGCGGAGTCCTTAAGCCAGTCTGGATGCCTGGGTTTTTGGGAGAAGGGGATGGCGAACAACATTTCAGTAGCCCACGAAGTAGCAGTCGAAGTAGCTTCCTTCATAAGTAGTGGACGAGGTCGAAGACCTATAAACGGGAGTCGCAGATCCAGATGTTGATGGATCAGCTGTTGGTGCCGACTAAGGTGCTTTTTTTCAGGCGACGTAGAGGATGCTTTTCCAGTAAGCCTTGTAAGGGGAGGCATCAGTTACAGCCCGATCAACCTAAGGCCTAAGAAGCGGCACCAATCTCAGCCACAGTTTCAGCTTTTCCTTTATCTATAACATCTGTTAGTGGATCCCATTCTATTAGTTAGTTACTATAAAGATTACATTTAACTTCGATAACCAGGGGACCACCTACCTTGCATATTTCTTTTTGGCGGTTGATGAACAAAACAACAAATAGAAATCCTCATCTTTACTTATTCATTCGAAGCTGCCTGCCATCTTAATTCTTTTCCCCGTCCAGTCTTTTCCGGAGATCCCCTTCTTCTCTATCCAATAGCAGCAGTCTTCCCCGTACTAAGAAGCATTCTGAGGTTAAGTATACGGGTTACATTCATTAATTCCCTTTCATAAGGCAAGGGCACGAACACCTTGGTTCTTTTGGGTTGGGACTTGTCCTTGCTTTGCGCTCTGCTTGATCGGCCTCGCCTCGAGGTTGTTTACACCTTTGTTTCCAGAAACCATCATCAAAAGCACCAACATCTACTGGAGCTTCCTGCGCCAACTACGCCGAAGCTTCTTCTTCCTTCGGATTGATTGTTGGATTGTTCTTGTTCTGTATCTGCAGGATCTGAAATCTCTCCTCTTTCTTCAATGGCGCGAAGCCCTTTCTTTTCCAATGTAATGGCACGCGCTTTCTTTTATGAACGCGAACCTTCTCCTTTAGCTTTAGAAAGGCGCATTCCAACTTAACTTAATGGCCTTGCCGGACAGCGCTTTTGGAGTACCAGCCGGAGGGGTCCCCATCATGATGTATCAAGAGTTCTGAAATACCTTTTCTGCAAAGAAGTCCCGCGGAAAGAATGAAACCAACCGGGGCAGCAGAAAGCCCGGCATCTTTGTACAATTGGGTAGCGGGGCTAGTGTTTCGGGGAGCATCTGAGAAGGACCCTATAGAATGGGACAACTTTCTGGCCAGGGCTAGATCGTCTCATACCGATTGATAGCATCGGCCTGGGATCCTCTTTTACGATCAGACTTGATTTCGTCTTGATATCATTTAAGATTCTATGAGACTGCTTCTGCCACTAGCGAAGCTTCCAAGGAAGTAGGCCCCTATAAAGTAAAGTGGGTACGTAGTAAGTCAAGTGATAGCGAGAGGGAAGGGTAGACGGGTGCACAGGCCCGAAAAGACTTCGCCTTTCTTATACCAACTCCTTGCTTGTAAAAGGAGATCTGGGGTCTCGCGTAGAGGGAATGTCCGGTATTGGGTTGACAAGAAAGGACCAAAAGTAAGCTATATAGCACCCATATCCCAAGGTTCTTCTGTGACCTATTTAGCTACGGAAAAGGTGATCTTTCTCGATCGCAGCTTTCGGAAAGTTATAGGTTGATTTGACCAAAGGAAAGGGTAATATGAGATTTATTAAGGGTCTTGCGCCTCAGATCAAGCCCGAGTCGTCCAATCATAGGAATACAGATCTAATTCCTTATCATACTTGCTCGAACCTTGTTAAAGAAGAAGAAGAATGTGGTGCAGGAGGTGAAAGCAGAAAGTGGCATTCTTAGATTAGACAAGCATAGTTGAATAAAAGCAAGCAAGAAGGAATTCCAACTCAAGTCCTAGGGTAGGGTAGGGGTGCTAAGGAATCCTTTTAAGGAGCTTCACTAGAACAGACATTTAGTGGTGGTCATTCAGCGAGCAATCAATTTCATTTCATATAACATAAGAAGACATAGCATAGGTTCCTGGCTCAAGTCCAAGGGAAGTAGTTTCGACTCAGCATCACTTTTAAGTAAAGAAAGAAGAAGCCTCGTTTTAGATGCTTAACGCCGCGGCCCTATATAATATGCCAGGTAGCAAGGCATGGGCTATAGCACCCGATTCAGATGCAAAGGCAAACTCGAGTAAGGTATTCGCCCATTTCATGAGGGGCAAGATTAATCTCTTCCGGGGATAGAGGGATAATAAATAATAGAATAGGCTGTCTCACCATCAGAAACATCAACAGGAACTTCGACGTCTGCTGCTACATCTTCGACTTCCTTATTAGTCCCAGGCCAGCCTTCTCATTAATCATTAAACCCAAACCACAAGTACATTACCTCTGGCCACGGGTTCCCCAACCAGTAAAAAGCCCCAACACAGAGAAACTAGACATCCTTCCACAAGCGCATATCAGTTAAACAATAACAGCATTCCTCTAATTCCATTTGCATTCCTTCTTCTGCCTGCTTCCACTCCATGCCACCCGGCCGAAACCTCTTCTTGCTTTGGCTGCATGTTATGCTTGTCCACTTGTTTGGTAGATTCTTTTCTTTGCATGCGAGCGAAGGAAATCCTATCTTTCAAGAGATAGGGCCTTTAGGTACGCGCATATTAAGTAACAAGTAAGGAGAGGGGATTTATCTCTCGCATATCTGGAACAAGACAAGGAAGGAGAGGAATCGTGATTATAGTATAAAGAAAGGCGAGTTGGATGTTGACGAAAAGAAGGAGTTTCAGCTAATCGAACTCCTTGTGGCCAGGAATTTGTGCCGAACATCTTAATGTTGTGCGCTTTTCTTTGACGAAATCATGCCAAAATGAGACGATTTTAAAGAATGTCGAAACGAGCCAGTCGATGGCAAACCGTTTTCCACTAACATGCCTTTGCCTTCTATTCTTTCTAATGATGCATCGAAGAAAGCATGCGCCCTTCTATTTACTACGGAGCGAGCGAAAGAGCTGTGAATGTAGCGAGCAATTCCTCGCTTCCGTCCTTTCTTATAATTAAGGGCGAGCCAAGCCAGTACACGCCGTAGCCACCAATGCTGGGAATATTCTAATTGTTGGCCATATCCGGAACCATAGAAGGTAGGGGAATTAGTCGAGGATGCCGCCACTAGGAATTGTTATAGCTGGAGATGTTCGAGGAGCCGGGTAAATTGTGCACCGGCTTGGCTCGTTAGGAAATGCAATGGCCATATGAAAAGGAAGAAGGTGAGGGTTCTTCCCTGCCAGTCCTAGATCAAGCTGGAACCTTATTTCACCAGTTTGCGGTACTGAAAACCTGAGATTATCAATCTCCATTTATGCCGTTCTATAAAGAAGAAAGCCATGCAGGGAAGAACTATTCTAATTATAAGAGATATCTTCTTTTGCCTATAAATATAGTCTTATAATTGTTATAGGAGACTGAGATGTTCATTAGGAAATGCAACGGCTTAGGATGTTTAAAGTAGGGTGAAAAGGAACACTGGAAAGGTGAGGGTATTCATAGATGTGTATGCGGAGAAAACGGAGTTTTAGAGCCCCGTAATGGTATGCTAACAAGTACCTTTCCTAAGGATTTTCTTAAAGAAAAAACAAAGCTGACGAGGTTTCATCAGCAGCCTGTACTTTTAAAGAAATCTAGCGCATTGATACAATTTTAAAGCTTTCTGAGCGAGTGCGCGAGTGCAGTCCCGCAGCGAGTAGATCCAGCTGCTAATGGATTCATTCCACCATCCATAGAGAATGAATTCCCTAATGAGAAAGATCCTTTAAGAAGAATAATATATATTGTTTTGGTTTCATTTTAATAGAAGATCCACTTTTGTGCTTTACAAATGCAAGTCCCTGTGGCTTGGTAAAAGGATGAGCTTGGGCACTTGCCCGGTATAATACGGTAGGATCTTTTAGGCGTGGGACAGGTCTATCGCCGCCCTCGGCACCAGAGGCGCTTCTTAATCACTGGCCTTTTGTGTGTAACCATATAGCTTGTAATCATCCCGATCCTAACCCGCCCCGCGCATTTGAATTTGTAAGGCACGGGCTCTAATTGCGATTGCTTAGTAATTTGGCCTCTTGTTTTATGGCCATGCCATGGTATCCTGACGAATCATCGCTCGCATGTCCCGGCTTTCATGCATTAGCTTTTACGCCGCGTCAAGGAGTGGGACTAGTAGTTTACGAGTCTCCTTCCCCTCGACCGGTTGAAACTGAAACGGGCCTATTGCCCCCATTTCCCTGGGGTCTTTCCCCTAAGAATGATGTTTTAAATTAAGGTGGTGTTGCTTTTGATACTCTTCGATTTGAATCTGCTTTGGCAGCTATATCCGCCTCCTATGGAAGAAGATCTCGCCTACCCGCGGTATACTAAAAAGAGAATCTTAGCTGTATTAATAGAGTGGGGCCTTTCCAACACCAAAAACCACTTCATCAGCAGCTGCTTCTGAAACTGCTGTCCCTCTCTGACTTATCTTCCCCGCTTTTTGTTGAACATCTCTAAGTCTGGTGTTTTTCGTCAGATGCCGGGGTTAGACGGCAACGACCTTTGGGCTAACCGTCCTTATGTTATGGGCCATCGGTTTTGTCTCCTATAAGGGGGGGAGTTTCAACCCTCCCATTTCCTTAAAATATGTTACTAGTAGAAAAGGTTGTTCAGGGTACGCTTCGACTCCAGGAGAGCTCCTACCTACAATGTTGTTCAAGATAAGCTTCGCCAACTAATAGAATGTTGTATTACTCTGGATAAGCCTCGCTTCCATCTTAGGGCGGGGTGGCCTATAAGGTATCTATCCTCCCTTTAGAATGCTGTTTGGGGCATGCTTTCGGCTGACATTTCCTAAGATTTCAAGCATTCAAGAATCCTGGAATTCATTGAAAGGTACCAACTAGCTAGCTAGGTAGGATGGGACGTATCTCAGGTATAGTTCGTTTAGATAGCTTTGGCCATATGAGACCCTCGTGAAGTCTTGTCTTGTGCCCTCGAAATTAAAGAACTCCCGGCTATGGGATGGTTGGGTGAGACCAAGATGGAACGGGCAGAAGCCCTTACAAGGAAAAGGTGAGTTAGATCTTGGAACGATTATAGTTTACGTTCTGGAAGACCTCGATAGGCGTAGATGGTGACTTTCATTCGTCTTATCTTATAAAGCTCGATCGATAGGGATAGGCATAAAGACCTCTAAGATTCGGCACCTTTAGGTAAGAACGCAACTGATTTCTCGTCCAATGCCTTGTATTACGATGCCAAATCCGCTTACCCGCTATCTTTCCTATACCGCGCCCTTACTTCTAAGTAGGGGGTAGCTTTCTCGTCCTTAAACCGCTGATGGTGCTGTATCCGGGTCTAGAGAAGCAGCTTTTCGCGAAGTACTAGAATTAATTAACTAGAATTAATTCGGGGAAGACAACAAGCCGGAACATCTACTGCAAACTCTTCCTCTTCTTCAACTACCCCTACCTTTTTCTTTGAATTCGTTAGCTGCTCCTGTATTTCTTAGTTGCCAGGCTTGGCTTTAATCAGGCGATTTATTTGAAACATCTTAATTTTTTAGAAAGGAAGTCACTACTTTTCTTAGGCCGCCCTTCAATGAGCTTCCCTAAAATCTTATATGTCCCGGCTTGAAATTAGAGGTACCAGGCTTAATTCGTTCCTCCCGAGTGGAGCCTTAGATGCTTTTAGGTAGGGGCGAGCCATTAAAGCCTCCTGTTTCTGGTTTATTTCGTTATCTGCTTCTGCTTGAAATTGGAGGTGACAGGCTCAACTTTGTTAGGTGCCCTGGCGGTGAATTCACTCAAAATGTTAGATTATCCTACATCTTTTCTTGGAATTAGGGTTTAAAAAAATTAGGAGCGAGAGTAGTCCCGAAGCGAGCCGGCTGTTAGGCTGTTAGGCTCTTAGTCTTAGGATCTTGGAAAGAAGTCAACTCCTACCCCTATTAGTAGGTGGGGATAGCATGACTTAACTGAAGCCGCCGAATGCGCCTCAAGAGCAGCTGAAGTCGAAGAGAAAGGCCGTAGGTCGTCTTGTTCGGGCTGCCCCCGACTCTTATACACTACACCAGGACCATTTTAACTACCCGTACTTAATAGGAGACTTTATAAGCCAATTGAGGCTAGCGAGGTTAGCTCATTCGTAGTGGTCAAAGCATATTTAGAGAAATGAAATGCATCATTTAAGTAGAATCTCGGCAAAGTGAAGAAGAGTAAGCGCTAAGGGTCTTCTAATTCGTCAACGTCTTTAGATGTTTAGAATAATGGGCGGGCCGCCAGTCGTTATGCTAGGAAATATGCGCGAGAAGATCCTTACTCCAACAAGTTCAACCCCGCTAGTGGCGTACGGTCTCTCAGGGCTGGGGCTTTTAACGGGTTGGTGATTGAGAAGAAGGGACAGCAGATTCAGCCACAGAAAAAGAAGAGGGAATGTAGTGAAGAGCCCCTGGCCTGTCCTAAAGAACTAGAATTATCTGCATTCTAATAAGAAATGCGTGGACTCCTTGTCACTGTCATATTTGATTTTGAATTAATTCAAACTTCGGCTTATTAATAATATAAAATAAAGAAGATTATTGGAATCATCTAGGATCTAGATAGCTACTGAACCTTAATTCAAAACATCCTTATTTTATTAAACGAAAACAAAACGCATAAGCATAGGCGTCTAAAGCAAGGAAACCAGCAGCTAAGGAATAGAAGAGGGCAGTTGGCAGCCGAGAAAGGTAGGAAAGCGGTGACATGCAGTACTCCAGTCATTCCATTCCTTATGAGTACTTATGCTAGGTTGTGAAGGTCATGAATGCTAATCACAACATTCCTACGACAACAGTAATCCATCCTTTTTCCTTTCCTTATGCTGCAGTTGAGCAATTCCACGCATGTCCGGAACGTCAGGAAGTGGTGCCCGGGACAAAGGTAGCATGGAGCTCAGCAACGGAAGCCAATGGCGGCAAGGGAGCTCAGCCCATGAGTCTTAGTCACACTCCTGCTTATGAAGAGAAAAGGAGAAAGAAGAGGGGCGGCGCTTGCCCGGTGAAAAAGGCTCGGGTTGCTCTAGCCGTGCCCTGTGACAAGCCAGCAAGTCATCCTTTTTCCTTTACTTGAGTTTCATTACTGCAATTTGGGGTTTACCTTTCTCGGTTATTGGAAAAAGAGTTCAAATGACCGACAAACGGCTATGCAGTTTTCGTGGATTGTTTTAGGAAGTAACAGCTGGCTCGCACATACTTCCTAGCATCCAAAAGACTACGCTCGCTTTCACCGATTCTCGTGTTTTCTTTCATCAAAGACTGTTATCTTCACTGTTTATCTGCAATTTCTCATAAATTTTCTACTGAGCGAGCCTAGGAGCTGATGTTGGTTCCGAGGAAAAAAGTCATGTTAGCGCGATCCAGTGCTAGCGATTCCTGAAGACTCGGCTTTTTGGCAACCAATTTATGCCCATATTTACCAAATAATTTAAATTATAACCAAACTGAGTTTCATATTAAAAAAAGTACTACAATTTAGTTAATTTAGGTTTCCTCTGTTTCCTGGTTCTTGGATTACCTCATTTTGTGCATCGTGTGAAACAAACCTTTCATGGATTACAACGGGATCTTGAAATCCCAAGCTTCCTCATTATTACTGAAGTTTGGGATCAATCAACTCATGGATTACCTAAAAACCTGGCTTTCATCACTGCAATTGATGTTTGAAATAATGAAAGGCCTAAATTGGCAATCTCTTCGACCTCATTTGATCTTGTTTTCTACTTTCCTGCTCTATTTCTCCTGATATTCTTTTTGCAAGAAATGCAAAAAACTGCACGAATCTTTCTAGTATTGCTGTCTCCTCCGTAAAGTGTTAATAACATATAACTAATGATGCTCTAAATATGGAAATGAAATGCATGCTTAGTAAGCAAGCCCGTACAAAACCACCTACTAAAGCGCCAATTTTTGCAAAAAAGACAGGAAAAAGCGCCAATTGATCCCCAAAATCACCGGGTTTGGTCGAGAATTCAATTAATTTTGCCAAATCACTGAGAAAATGTCGAAATGACGAAAAATCCCGAGGATTGAGAAAAGTGTTAACTTTTAGACCCATTTCTATAATAGAATCGCGAAATGACGGAAAAACCCGGGAAAACGTAACTTTTTCAATTGAATTTCGATTTCATCAGGGTTTCATTTGTTATCGTATATGAGTTTTCGGTTTTTAGTAAAAGGGTCTCGTGATACTGTTTCTGTTTCGATTGTGTCTGTTTATGTTTCGACTGTTATTGTATATAATTTATCCCGTTTACTAATTTAAACGAAATCTTACTTACTAGGCCAGAGCGAGATGGAACAGACGGCATCAGGCCTTTTCTTTGAATTCGATCGCATGTTCAGCCCTTAACAATTATGGTGGCCAAACGTGATGAACTAGAAAGCAAATTCTAAGACGTTTGTCGTCTTCTTTTGCTTTTGATCTGTGTGCATGAAGCATAAAGTCCTTCCCAATCGACCCTTATCCAAGCTCGGTTTATTACTTCATTGCTCTTATTCAATAAGGCGAGATGGAAAGGAAGGGTCGGATTGAGAAACTTCTTTTCTGGGTGTTTTAAAATAAGAGAAAGCGATTTTGATTTGATGAAATGAAGGTGTGGAAACCTTCGAGATGTGCTTAAATAAAGCCGACCGGGACTTGCCATCCTGGGAAACGCGTCCACATTTAATTCAAGTTGAAGCACGTACTTCGGTCTCACATATGATTGATTCGCGGGCGGGGCTCGAGCCAAAATGAAATAGAAATCGGCAGGAGCGAACGAAAGGAAGAAGCGGAATATATGGGGCAGCGAGTGCAGTTCCGTAGAACGAGTGTAATAAGCGAGTGGAGTTCCGCAGCGAGCCAGTAGTTAAGGGAGCGAGTAGGCTGTTTGTTAGAGCCGGCTGTTACGTTAGCCTAGCCTATCTTCGAGCCGGCTGTTAACGAATCGAATGGAGTAAGGATCCTCTCGCTCCAGCCAAAATGAATTCCTTTCCCTCTTGCGCAGATAACGCTTTCAAGGGAGGGCCAGAAGAAAGCTCCCAATACGATACGTCAACGTTTGTGCGATGTTTTAAAAAATGAGGCTGTCATTTTGACTTGGCACCCTCTGCTTTGGCCAGGCAGATAAGAATTTGAGTGGCGGGTACGCTCCTGCGAGTCTGGCATCTAAGAAAATGCAGTAGGGCATATTGAGAACATCATTTAAGTTACAGGTTCTCGCTCTAAGGATGCTTTGAATAAGCGCTGGCAGCTAACGAATTCAAGGGAGGGAAACCTAAGAAATTGAAGTAGGGTCGGATTGAGAAACTTAGCCTGTAGGATACCATTTTTGCCGAGGTGGGGATCAATTCGTCAACAGATGTGCTTAAATAAACCGGGACATATAAGATTTTTGGGGAAGCTCATTGAAGGGAAGCCTAACAAAATGGAGTGGGCTCCTGATTGCTAGGGCAGGTAAGACTTTGCAGGTAGCGCTTTAAAGTTGAATTCGCCTGCTTGCCCGCTTTCCACGGATGTCTTAACAAGGGAAGATACCAAAATGAGCCAAATACAGTAGAAAAAGGCCCATTCATCTACCCATTCATCTACCAATTTAACTGAAGTCATCGGGAGGGAGGAAGGATAGGGGCGGATACCATTTTCAATGAAGTCAACGGGAGGACCACTTCACAGCAAGCAGGGTATCGAGCCAAAATTCACTAGAAATCGACCTGGCAGCTAACAAAATGAGGGAATCAATGACGGGGGAATTTTCTGAGTAAAGGTAAAGCTAAGAAAGGTATGATGCTGGATGTGATGATGGATAGGTTGACCGGGCAGGAACAACCCCTCATACCAAGGTGCATTCTGTTGTCTGGTACCACGCATTTGCCTTACTTGAGCTACTGGCTTAGGGTTTTAAACCACCAAAGGCCACCCGGACAGGCCTCTAATCTTCATCAGCAAGGCGAAGCACCTTTCATTCTGACTAGAGCTTCTTCCTGTTACTTGCCTTAACTGTCCATTTGCCTTATGAGTTTATACCGCCAGGGTCGCCGTAGCCTTCGGACTCGAACCAAGCTCCCAAAATAGAGGTGAGCGGGAGCGGGTTAGCCTTTAACAGATAAACCTTAGGCAGCAATGGCCGAGTAAGAGTGCACCATAGAGAGATGAGGGATGTTCGATGTCTGGGCTACATGTGCGCCCTTAGACTTTTTCTCGTGGATCAGTAAGATCGGTGGAAAGATAATCTCCTATCTCGCCAAGACACGAAGCACACGGGCTTGGTTTGCATTGGCTTGTCCCGCAATTCCCTTCCTCTAGCTCAGCTCATATCGTTAACGTTTTGCTGAACTTGTCAGGCCTTAAGGGGAAAGGCCCTTTAGGGCTAAAAAGTCCTTTGAGCCGTAGAATCCCTTTTGTCTTGATTTAGGAGAATAGGCGCATTTATTAGGTTACGTGCTTTGAGCAAATTTTGAATATAATAACCAATGCCAATTGACTTACTTTCATAAGTAAGGACAATAAGGAGGAGAGGACTATCCAATCAATATCAGTCGGGCGAAGCTGGGGGGCCCATCCTTAACTTAGTGAAGCGTGGTCTTTTGCTCGAAGTCCGACCAGCGAGAGTGAAGCGATAGCGTGTCTCGGCCAGTCCAGAGTGAAATGAAGGAAGGGGGTGGTCAGATAGATTGGTTTGATTTCGATCTTGGCTAGAGTAACGGGCTCATCAAACAGAGCCTTTTCCCTTATTTCTTGGTATTGGGCTGCTTCAGCCCCAATTGCGTAGTCTAGACCAGATGAACAAATGGCGGAGTGAGCGCAGCACCCATAGCGTCTTATAAAGACCGAGAAGCAAGCAGCGGGACAATCCACCAGATCCCGTTGAGGTAGTTTCAGATTCGCCGGATGGGCCTTTTGATTGAATTACCGGCAAGGTAGATAGATCAGATCCCTTACTTTACCACTTCACTCACGTGCACTACTGGACTTGCACTGCTGCTGGACTTGCAAAGCCCATTGGAGAGGACTTTTCACCCACAGAAAAGGCAAATGCCACTGTATCTGTTAAAAGGTCTACCTCCAGCAACAAATGCTTCGACTTCATCAGCCAAAGCTTCCGAAACATCCTCTCCATTACTCGGAGACGTCTACTGCTATGTTAGACAAAGAATCTGGTCTTGCTTGCACCTGCTGGAAAAGGAAAACTAGGAATTTTTGCTTACGCGTCTCTCTCTTGAGACCTGTTCAAGAGTGGCGTTATGCCAGTATTGTGGTCACTGGAAAAAGATGGCACGGCACGCACATAGAATCAAAGCGCTTCTCTGACCAGACTCTAAGGGTCCGATTTCTTGCTTCATTTTCGGCCACAGTTATAGGCTCTATTATAATTTTCGAAGTCTCCATCTTTGAACGGTCTTTTGCATTCGCAGTGGTCAATCCATGTCTTGCCACTCCTTTCTTTTCCTTTTGTATTGTACTATAGGCAGGCGTCACTCTCGTCTATGCTATGACGACGCTGGTTCTACCTTATAGGATATAGGATAGGAGGCCTATACCAGACTTCTTTCTTAGAGTTGAAATGTGAGCTTTATAATAAGAAAGTCCTAATTAGCATAAAGTTCTAGCGAAGCGTCTTAAACTCCGGGTGTCTTTGGGAAGAAAGGATAGACAAAAGGGCCTTAGCTTTTGCAAGTGAACTGTGAACTAAGGGTCTCTTCCTTTGGTTGTTTTATAAGTTTAAGAAATGATTTGTTCTGTATCCTCTCCCCTAATGTGCTTATAGTTCCACATAAGCTGTCCGAAGACGACTAACTACTCAGGCGATGCCTTTCTTTTTATCTTTCGTTTAGTCTTTTTTTCGAAGATGCAAGCCCCCTTCTAATTCAGCTCTAATTCTAATTTAAGGTGGGCACATGCTCTGTTAGGGCAGACCACGCCTATAATGCTTATACCTCTCGCCGTAGAAGACCTGCTTGCCTACGACGCTATGAGGTGAATAGATTTATGGCAATTAAGAATTAGAAAAATACTGCACTAGAGTCAGGGTGGTGGATTGGGCTAATGCGCTCAGCAGGAGCTGCCTTCCCGCTGCTTTCTTCATGTGCTCACTATGTTACGCGACCAAAAAACTTTGTCAACCCAACCGGATTGGACGAGGCAAGAGCTTGCTTTGATCCCTTCACGGACGGTACCTTGGTGGGAATAGACTCTTTACCTTGTAATATCTACAAATTCTTTAATAAGCTTTCTTTTTCCGGAACATTAACTTTCGTAACTCAGTTGAGTAACTTCGTTCGCGCCTTTCATTAAGGAAAAGAACGGCGGCAGCGTCACTGTGGGCATAGCATGCGTAAAGAAGGTGCCGCATGTAGACCAGTCAGTAGATAATACAAGGGATCTGTCCAAAACCTAATTTGCATGCGGGATCAATAGAAGCTTTCTGTACCTTGATCGGAGAATTTGTTAAGTTTGTTCCATATTTGACGCCAAAGATCTAAGACCGGGTCTAGCCCATGGAATCGTCCATTGCGATATTGCCTATGTTTTTTTATGTCAAGGAGTTCACGAAGATCTTCGAACATATAGATCCTATACCATATAAATTGAACAAGATTTCGTCGAGTTGAAAAGATAAGGAGTGTGGCTCGGGTCAAATCCTGGAGTGCGTCGAAAGACCTTATTTCTTAAAAGATTTTCGTAAATTAATTGACTCCGTCCTTAAAGAAAAGGATAGAAAAAGAACGCCGCCCAGGGTTCAAACGAATTTTAACGAGCAAGAAAGAAGGAAAAGAGATTAGTTTGCATTTTCCGTCGATTTCATTGGGGCGCCCTAGTTATCTATCAAATAGCCAGACGAGTATTCGCACTTTTTTCGTCAATGCTCTATAATTCATAGTTCTTCTCTTTCATTAAGACTTAGAAGGAAAAGGTATAATAAGGGACAAGCCCCCACACTTTCCATGGAACTTTCCTCAAGACCCTGACGAAGCTCTCGTTTGGTGACCGACTTATTGTTTGGCGTCCTATCATTCACGCTAGTAGGAAGTGGGTGGCAGAAGGAGGGATGCGCTCGGGTAGACGGTATTTGAGTGAGAACATCCGCAATCTCTCTTTCATAAGATATGGGAACGGGCGCAGCTCCGGTATCGAGCTAGTCAACTTCTTTCGTGAAATTACGAGATTTCAGAGCGAAATGCCTTTCTTATTATTTATAATTCTAGCATATTTTAAAACAAATTAGTACTTAGATAGACACGTACTACAATATTATAGCCGAGCTAACTCTTCTTCTAGCAAAGTAGTTAGTAATGCTTCTCCAAAACAAAGAAAAGATGCAAATCTCTGCTCTTGTGACAAAGCTCAGGTTGGCACAACTTTAGATTTCCTAGAAACGAGTGAGTGAAGTCATTGGCCAAACCAAAAGGGAGAAGCAAGACAGGGAGTTTCCAGCTGTTGGGGGATGGATTCTGAAACCCGGAATCGTAGAATCTGAAGTTGACCTTCTTGTCTTGGAGCCGCATCTCAGAGATTTGGAAAAACAGAGCCCCTTTCTTCTTTTTTCCTGTGCTTCGAGCATCAGCAGCAGCATCGGACAAAGTTTTCTCTTCTTAAAGTGCAAGTTCCTACGTTTCCGTCGAACTTTCCCGTTCTTCTAATTGATCTTGATCAAAGGCTTTTAGTTTACCTTAGGGAGTAGATTAAAGTGTCCTTTCATAGTTGAAGTGGAATTAACATTGGAAGCAAAGCGACAAAAAGAGCTATTCACTTTCTAGTTTATTGTATTTGGATTTGGCTTGTTTGCGGTCTTGTACCTTTCCTTTCGTACTGTCTTTGCGGTCTTTGCTGCCATTTGAGGAATGTACGGAAACAGCCAAGCAGCCAAGCAACAAACAGCCACGGCTACGACTTCGTCTCGCCTTAAAACCAACACTAGAGTGAGTGCTGTTCTATATAAGCTTCGACTCCAATATGTAGGGACTACACGCCTCTGGCTCGCTTCATCCTTCCACTCGCTCGGTACGGCTAGACGTGGATTTGGACATATCCTACAGTAGGGGGTTCCGCAGCCCAGTCTTTTTTTGTTTTAGGCTAATCGTTGGGTAAGTCCGGCGTACACAACCAGAAAATCGTTCTTTTTCGCCGCTCCTCATGTGGAGTTAAAAAGTCTTCTTGTGCATGAGATTTGATTCATTACTTATTTTCCGTAGGGATGGGAAGTAGTCGAGGCAAATGATGTCATAGGATTAGCTGCCAGATGTTTTTGTTTTACTGAAAGCTGCGTGCCTTTCTTAAGATGTTCTTGAAATCCGCCCCAGCGAGTGTAGTCTTTAAGATGTTAGTAATATGGGCGAGCCAGTAGTTAAAGGGGGCGTGTTCTTGCGTTCCTGCTGGATTTAAAGGGTGTCGTTCTCAAATTTATCTTAACTCTCGCTTCCACTTCCCCTTAGGGGTATATAATTATAGGGCCAGTCGAACCTACGTTCTCCTAGCCTTCATACATTAATGTTAAGTTATTGTAAAGCTTTAAAGATATTTGGGAAATCTACTGCCAGGACGTACCGAGCTTAAGTAGCGGAGGCAAATGCCACTAAAAGAAGTTAAGGAGCTAAAGGAGGTCTGGTGTTACGGTATGTGCATGAGCTACATTTGGTAGATCTACTGAGGTGACCTACGGAGATTAAGTATTGTTCCTAAAATAAATTAAATTCTTAGTTCTATTGGTACGTCGAACCTTCCCCAGGACTACTGGGAAAGTCTCTCCTCTCTTGAGGCTCCAGCCTCTTATAGTTTCTTAAATATAGTTCATTAAGATACTAAAGTCAGTATGATATCCCAAGGTTTCCCTAAAAGAACAGTGAGATTGAAGTGCTATATGACATCAAATAAAGTGCTAAATCGAACCTCTTAATTAATTGAATTTAATGTCTGCTAGGCTCGTACTTATGAAGAGAATGCGCATCAGGAGGTATGGTGACAGGGCTTATTTAATCTTTATTAGAGTACTTGTAAGATTAATCATAAGAATTTAAATAAAGAAATTAAGGGAATAATGGAATGCAATGAAGAACTTTTAGGACATATCATATTTAATTTAATTGAATAACATAATGAATTGACTTTCAGACTTCTCATTATAATTAAAATTGCTATTTCACTGCGGTAGCCTGTAAGAATTGAAAGAAATATTTTAAAAAGTTATGATAGTACTGTAAGATTTATAATAAGTTTAGTAATAAAAGAGGGCTTTTAAGCGCTCGAACGGATGTGAGAGGGCCCTGGCTCAATACTTTAATTAAAATCTGTCTTTATGGCAGTTTATTGAGAATTAGCATTAGTAGAAAGCGCCGTAAGTAAGGCATGTGCGCGTGTGAGAAGAGAACTAGTAGCCGCATATCTCAATAAGCAAGTCAGGTTAGATTTCCCCGAGGAAGCTTTCTAAATTCCTTGGCCATGTTTTCGACCTAACTCCTAGTGCTACTGATAAAGATCCCGTTGATGGAACCTATCTTTCTTATTATTCGTACTTGTGGTATGTGAATCCTTGTTATACGCTGCTATTTGAAGACTATATGCTCTCAGAATGCTATAGTGGGGCTGTTAGAGAATCATCGGATCAAGCAGACAGAGACTAATAAGAAGACTTAATCGAAAACGTATAGCAAGGATAAAGAGTTCATGGTTTTCTTATCTTATATGAATTATCATATTATATTTATAATAAAGAAAAGAAAGCATTACCAGTTCAACTCGCATGTGTAAAGCATATAGCTAGCCTTACGTTTATTCTGAGGTTTTAATTTTATTCTAATTTGTATACCTGTATTCTTTCCTGTCTGATGCGATAGATAATGGAAGGTAGGAGTCATACTACGCAGTTAAGACCTCAGATCCTGTGGACGATCCGGGCGATGCATGTGTATTATAGACTGATGGCTAAGCTAGTGAGCTAAGATCTTTCGTGACCAATTGATGACATGGCTTACTATAATATTGAATTTAATTTCATAACATAATGAATTAACTTGTAAGAATAATAATAAGATTTTAAATAATTAGAATTAAAAGAAAAGAGCCAAGGCAAAGGCGTATTGTTTTAACTGGTTGCGCTTAGCGGGATGTTCATTGTTAGGCAAGCGTTCCGATCTTCAGTCATCGTCGTATTCCTTTCATTTCTTCTTTTATTTATTAAAATTATAATGAGAAGTCTGAGTCGAAAACAAAGACGACTGATGTAGTATAATGATGGGCTATATACAAGAAATCAGATGTAATTGTTCTAGTGGGTGCCACATTCGCTTTTTAGTTGTTTATTTTTAGTATAGTAAAAATATTCACACTTGCCTTTGCGTTAATGCATTCTAGCGGGCATGTCCACTCGACTTGTAAAGAAAGCAGTGTCTGATGAACGACTTAGATAGAGCTGGTTCCGCTCGTATCCACTTTGTCTCGGGTTCTTTTAAAGTCTAAGTTGAAAAGACTTTTCTTGGGGCAGACTTGGGAGATGAGAAGAAGAACTCTTTGTATTTAGCAATTCAGGTAGAAGATCTAGATGATACGTGAGAAGTAGTTTCATTTCGCATATTCATAAGCAGAAGAATGAGATGCTCTCTATACTAAAGCTTCGGCTGATAGACTCCAATTCTAGACATGTAATCGTCCAATCTAGTTAATCGAAAGTGGGCTTATAAGGTCTCCCCATTAGAACATCCACTTCTATCTTTCTAGATACTGATCCTTCTCACGAAAGAGGGTAGATTCCAAAGACAGCTATTTGCTCCGTGTGAACTGCTTGAAAGTGAGTTACTTAGGTTAACAAAAGACTTGATGACTTATAACTTTATATTATAGAAGCTCCCTTTACTTTACAAGAATAGACGGCTTCAAAGAAGAGAGAGTCAGGAGCGTAATTGGACTAAGTCACATCAAGATGATCGAACTTCTTTTAAACTGGGACTAGAGTTGACAAAGGTTTCTCGTAAAATAAAGTCAGAATCAGCCATAAAAAAGCTCCTTAAGTGGCAGTCTTGCATGAACTTTTCTGCTAAAGAGCTTCCTGGGTCTTTCCAAGAGGATTATATGAGGGCGCTTCCCTAGGAACGAAAGTAATCCCGGTCTGCCAAGGTTTCGTTATATATAAGAAAAAATGCAAGATGTAGTAGTGGTAGTAGTTCTCTCGGATCTAGATGAAAGATAATCTGCGGAAGTAGAGCTCTAATTCTAATAGAAAGACGAAGACATGTCAGTTGTCTAGCCCTTCGAGTAGTTTCGAATGAGAAGTAAGCGATATATAAAGCCATTTGAATATAAGACTGGTGGTAAAGCTCTTAATGGCGCAGATGTCAGATAGAGGTTTTAATCACATTTCTTATTATATACGAGATTAATTCTCTTTCTTACTTAAAAGAGTTCTTTCTAGTAGAAGAAAAGCTCTCGTCTTTTCTGCACGAGCGTACCAAACCCTTTCTTTTTGTAGTATATTTTTGTAATTCGATCCTATACCGAGATAATAGAATCAACAAAGAAAGATAAGCCATCATGTGCCAAATTTGTAATGAAAATCAAGTATATATGAACATAACCCTACTTTGTATATAATCAACTTGTGCAGTTGTACTCTTGCTTGCTTCACCACGCACGACCAAGAGGTTCATCAGGCGATGTGCTTCGAAGTTAGACTTTCTAAAAGAGAGGGCTGCTAATATAATACCCACATTTCTATCTTTGCTCGGGTCGAGGCGCCATTTTCTCTATTATATAGAATTCTAACTGGAGCTCGTAAATCTATGAATCGATGGAACTTCTTTATCAACGGCAGCTGTATACTTATAGTAAGAGGACAAGAATTATATGCCTTCTTTACTTTAATTCAGTCTCTTTTCTTTAGACTTAAGTGGAAAGCTTGAGAGCAAGTTGTCATATATAATAACAAAGGAGAGCCATAAACTTCCTAGCAAGATAGAGATTAAAGAATAGCAAACGAAAAAGAAGGAGTTGGACGAGTTGACAAGTTTAAGTACATAGCAGCTTTTTCCGAAAGTTCCCATTGAATCATCTTAATTCTTTTCCCTTATAGAGTCGGCTCTTAGAAGGTTGTTGGCGAAAGCTATGTAGCGATCGAAAGCCGTGAGTTAAAGATTGACGAGTACGACGATATATTTTATCTTATAGAGCCTACTACTAACGAAGTCCGTTTTTCTTGCTTATCAAGGGCGCCGCTTTTACTGCCTTAATAGTAGCTAAATAAGCTAAATAAGATGGATTAATCACATAAGTCAGTTAAACAACCGTGGATTCTGGTCCGGAAAAAGATTAGGCTACTTAATCCGTGAATTAAGAATTCTAAGGACTCAGCCTCAGACTGCTCCCCGCCAAGGACTCCTCTTTCTAAAAATTAGTATTCTCAAAGAAAAGAAAGAGACTGGCTTCCTTCTTACTTAACTTAGAATAGTGGGGCTTGCCACAAAATGGGGCTAAAAAAGAAAAGAGATCTCACTCATTTCATTGTCATTTGAAGCGAAAGAAGTCCAAACCAAGACAATCCCTCTAAAAAGCCGAGCCTTTGTCCTCTCATTTAGAAGAAGAGAATCCTTAAGTAGGGCGACGGAGCTGGATAGATGGCTTACTCCGAAGATGCGAAGACCCATTCTAATTCGCCCATATTGTGAAATAGGTCGAAGAAGATCAACAAGTAGTTCCGAGCTTCCTCTGCTTGTCTACTTTCTTTCTTAGAATGAATGGTCACCTTTTATCTTAGAGCTGCTGCTTAGATTCTCAATAGAGAAAGGATTTTCTTCTTCTTTTCTCATATAGGGGGGAGAATGCCTAGGCCCATTAGACTTCTAAAAGAAAGGTAGATATACAAGATGAAGCCTTACCTACCAAAGCAAAGAATCTCCTGTGTCTAAGGGAAAGCTTTTCCAACCAAGAAGTTGATAGATCATTAAATGTGAGTAAGTATCCGTTTCATACCTATCTGGCCGGGGAGCTTCGTAAGGTTTTATTCTATACTATAGAGCTTTCTTAATCCTAAGAGCGGGCAGGTCAAGGGATGCCCTCAACAAGATTATATACGCAATTAAGCATATTTTCGGAGTTCAATTCGTGTGAAATTGGAATTAAAAGACAAGATTCAAAGAGTGCTTCGTATAGATGAATTCCGAACGTCCTATTTTAGACTTTCGGTATGGAAAAAGAAATCTCGTCTATAATATAAGAGAGAATCCTGGCTTACTTTAACTTTACCTACGAGAGGAGAGAAGGCATAGACTGAATACGATGAGGAGAGAGGGTCTAGACCTTTGAGAAAGCGTTAACCCGGGAGCAATCATCCAGCGGATGCGAGTTCATAAAGATCAGATAGAATGGAAACTTAAGCAAGTGAGATCTCAACAAAAAAGGAGCGTCTGACGTATCGACTCACCAACCATATTCTAAGGCTTAGACTGGAAAAAGGCCTCTCTCTCACTGACTTCTCCTTCTTTCGAACCTTATATCATAGGCGTTGATACCGAGACTAGCGCACTGGCTTTTTTTTTTTAATACCGGGACAATGTCTTCTGGACATATGCTTGGGTCAGATCTTCTTCTTCCCTACTAGACTGACTATCTATTAAAACAGCTTCGTCTCACTCTCGCCCTAAAACTTCTCGTATAGATTATGCTCTTAGGAAGGGGATGGCTTCTTTCTTATGTCGGCCAGATAGGCCTATGTCTGCGAATAAGAAGTTGTTACCGCCAAAGACTAAGTAGCAAGGGTCGAACTGAAAAAACTAAGAGCGAAGGCGAGGCGGAATAAAGATTGTAGCCCTGGAGCGAGATGGCTGTTTAGAGTGGAATCAGCGGCTTACACTTGCTTGCTGCGAGTCCTTCTTCTTATACATCATATACTGCATAGGGCGGTCTAGTTCCGAGGCGCTCATGCGATGCTGGCAAAGCAAAAGAAAAAGGTCTCGGCCGAGAAGACGAAAAGCACACCCGAGATCAAAGAGCAGCGGAGCAGACAGACGCCAACAAAGACAGAGAGTGGGTATAAGAATAACTAGCGGAATAATACCTTCGATTCATATGATTGTTGTTATATCCCGAATAAAGAATTCTAGTCATCCCATTTACAGGATTACTTTTCTTCCAGGTACATCCAACGTTCGCTGCTATTGGATGTACCAGGCATGTTCATAAAAGATTAAAATAAGAATATATATGGCTCGCTTCATCCTTTCGCTCGCTGCATTCTTTTCCTTACGCGCTTACGAACCTAACCCCTTCTCGCCAACAACAAACTCTAACATCAACAGCCAAGACCTCATAGCATAATAAAACATGGCTTGTCTGAATTCACTTAATGCACTCTACTTATTGATATTCTAATTATAAATCTTACAGTAAATTCATTATGTATTCAATATGATATGTCCTAAAACCTCATCTTATCAAAGGACTGACTCGACCACAGGAGACAGGTTCAGCACTGGGGATGGGAAAGACTAAGCTTTGGCAAATAGAATTGATATTATTAGCAGATGCTAAATCTTATATCTAGGGCCTAGTCAATTTGATCATATATCCAAGTTCGACCACAGGGGCTTGGAGTTTGATTCCTCTTATTTAAATATAAACTAGGGCATATGAACTCAAACAGAATATCAAATTAAGACAGGCTACCGCAGTTAAATAGTAAAAAATATAAAATATATTAGATTTTTCTTATTAATCTGAAAGTTCATTCATAACTCTTAAATAAGCCATGTCATCATACCAAACATCTGGCACGGAACAACGAAGATGTAGCATCTAGCAACCATTAGCACCTAGCATCGAACAGCCATCATCTAACATCTAGCAACCAACAGCATTTCTAATATTCCTAAGCCTTTGCATTTTCTTGCTTAAATGAAACTTTAGGGGAGCTACTTGATATCCGTAGGTCATTGAAGTAAGAATGAAATCCGTTTTCCACTAAACCTTTGCTGCTTGTCTTCGACAATTGCATATTTATTTAGGTGACTGAACTTCCCTTAGGAGCTTTAAGTCGATATCGAAAAGACCTAGCCGTGACTCCGGTTAACTCCTAAACTGCATTGGCTTTTGCCGCATTCTTCCTTTCTAATGCTGCACCTAAATAAGGCATGTGTCCCTTTCTTTCTATGGAGCAATAAAGTCGATATCGAAACCACCTGGCATCTAGCCTCCAACAATGAACATCCCGCATCGAGCGGCCCAAACTTCTGTGCATTCCTTCATATCATATTCTATCTATGGTGGCTTTTTAGGATGACTTCTCTTCCCGTAGGTCCTATCAGTCCCGCCTAGACGCAATCAGTTTAACAATAAGCCTGTGCATTCTCTGAATTTGAGGACACTCTAGGATAGCTACTCTTTTTTCCTTGGGCATCTTAGTAGAGACGACAAGCAGTAAACCTAAACCAATAGCCCTTTCTTCTGCCTTTCTTCCAAAATATTCTCTTTAATAGTCTGACTTCTGTTCCCTACGGAGCGAGTGGAATCTTTTGGGATGCTAATAAGTAGGGGGCGAGCCAGTCGTCTATGGCGCAAACAGCATTTCTTTTCTAAAATGGCCATAGGAAGAGATTGTGATTACGCCGGTTGGAATGAGAGCTTGATAAGGCATGTTCAATTGGTCGGGTGGGACTGGCTAGATCTATCCCTATTGCTTGCTGCACTAGGGTTGAAATCTGATCCTTGTTTGGCTTTCAATCCCGTCTTAGACCTTCTCCGCGCTCAATTCGAAATCGAACCTTTCGAATCTCAGGTCGACCCACTCATACGCTTAAAATCAAAGCAAGTGGAAGAATACCTGGATGCACGTGAGATGGCCCTCTTTTAGAAAGCTCTCTCTCTTAAGCTTAAGGGAAATGGGATTCTGTCCGAAAGTCTCGGGTTGGAAAAGCCTTTTTGATGTCTTTATCTCTACGATTTGCTAAGGGTAAAACACCATCCTTTTTGGTTTCCTTTTCATGTTCGCGATAAACCTCATCTTAAACTATCTTTTCTGAGAATGCTTCGTCTGAATTTCTCTCCAGAGGCGAGAGTTGCTTGTATTCTCTTTCTACAGTTGATACTGTACTCTTCCCCTCCTTCAGTTTCGTAAACTACATTGGCGACATCTGTGAGACTAGACTACGAGACGAGCTCGGCCTATGCTTTCTAAGGTTCCAGGGAAATGGTACAAATGCTCTTTTCTTAAACTCCTCAAATGAGGTTTCTTATTCCCCGGGCTCTGTTCGAGAAACCACTCCTTGCTGTCCTGCCCGGACTTGCCGTTATGAAAAGGCTGGGACGGAATCCCTGACTTGATGCGACTGACGAACTAGGACCAGTAAAGTAAAGAAAGGATAGAAGGCTGGACTGAGTCCAACCCTCATCATAGACACGTGGTTAAATTAGATAATTCTTTAGCCGCTGTTAACCTCAGGGCTAGCCTTATGCAACGAGTGCTGTTTACGAGTTGGCTGTCACAGAATGAGCTGTTGTAAGGTATGGCTTTCCTTCATATGGCGCCAAGCCAGGGTATTCTTTTAAACTGGATTACTACATATACTGATAAACCAGAGGGATCTTCAGTAATCATATTAAATAGAATTTAAAATTTATCTTGTTATTTTCTAATTTTATGAATTGACTTATAGAATAAGAATAATATTTTAAATAAATTAAATGTAAAAGTATGGTGACAGGGCTTATTTAACTGTTTGCCACATATACTGATATGACCATATGGCTCTTATGACAGACAGGACTTCTTTTCCGTAGGGATCATAAGTCATCTTATTTAAATAGAATTAAGGCAGTGGGTTATTAACTGATAGTCATATGCGGTACTGAAATGACCTACGGATGGGAAGTAGGGAAGTCAAATGCACTCATTAGGAGAGCTACCAGAGTTGTTTTGTTTACTGGAAAGCTGCTCGGCTTTCTTAAGATGGTCTTGAATTACGGCCCTATTGGGGCCGGGTTCTTGCGTTCCTGCTGGATTTAAAGGTTGTCATTCTCAATTGGAGATTAACTCTCGCCTTAGCTTCCCTTTAGGTTTAATAGTTAGTCGGGCCAGTCGAACGAACATTCTCCTAGCCTTACTTCATTTGGCTTCAGTTAAGTAGGAACTACAGGTGATGAGTGTATTCGTAGGAAAAGCAGCAACTACCAACTCACGGTACGAACATCAGTAGTTAATCACGAACTCCTCATCATGGTTAACGAGCTCACATGCTTCCTTGTCGTTCTTCTTCATTAGGAGCGGCATATCGGTAGTCTTGGGAATTTCCGTAGGAGAGTTAACAACCAATCGATACGTCTCATGTGCTTCTCTGCTCCACATCTTCTTTGGTTTACATGCTTGCCACGGTTAGACTGACAAGACCTAAGGGCTCAAAGTCCTCGGCTTAATGCACCATAGATACGGATGGTTGCTAGATGTGGGCTAAATGCATCTTGTTTATTTTATAATTTTATTAGAGTACTTTCAGTTGATTCATAAGAATATAAAGAATTAATTGGAAGGAAAGAATTTAGGACAGAGTTCTTTTAAACTGTATGCGCCTTAGATACATTTGAGGAATGTACGGAATGACGTGCCGATCTTCAGTACCATAGTTCAAATGCTACCTTAGAACACTAGCTACCTGGCTTATTGTTAACTGGAGTCGGTTAGATACATTGGTAAGTCTACTTCAAGGACCATAGGCGGATTAAGTACCCCTGCCAAATGATCTCATATGAAGTCAGCCCAACGAGCGTACGTTAAGGGAGCGAGGGTTATATATGATTATTTTAATCTTTTATGATATGCCTGTAAGATTAATATAAATAATTAAAATAGGTGTTATAGATGGCGACTGAAAGAAAGCCTTGATTGCTTTTGGCGAGTTGAAGTATGTAAATGTGAGGTAGTATGCACAATCCCCACCAAAAGATATACTGCATTTCTTGGGCTGAGAGGTTTCTTATTTATCTAAAGGGTGGTGAAAGGTGGGTGTACTGTATTGTATCCCTTGTTAGTACCCACTAGTGCTCTTCCCAAGCTACTCAATACCCACAACTAACTCTATTCTCTTTAGTGTACCCTATTTAATTAATTATTCTATCTCACTAGTGTACTGTAATAAGGTAAGCAATAGATCTCACTAACTCACCATACCATCATCTCATGAGAGCATTAGCACCGTACTTGATATCCCCTTCGGAGCGAGTGTAGTTCCGAAGCGAGCCATATACGCCTCAGTACATTCCTATGATTAGCACCAATCACCTGTAACACCATAAGACCAGTAGCACCTTTCCTGTGTTAGTAATCCATATTTAACTACTTGTGAAGAACACATATGGGATTAACAAGCTAACCAATAGCTCTGCCTAACCCACTTCCTTGAGCGCATTATTCCACTACTTAAGATCCCTTCGGTCCCTGCAGTAAGCTCATAAGTCCGAGCTAGTGTATCCGTTCTTCCTTTCACTTGTGCTCTGTCCAACCCACTCACTAGATATCCCTAACCTCCTGCTTGATGACAATTATGGATAGCTTGCTTGTGTCCACTTCTGTCACTAGCTCAATAACTTCATAATTCATTTATCAACTCCTTTACTTATGATGCACTTGAGGTGGTTACTTAAGATCCCTATGGTCCGTGAAGTACTCACCTAGCGCTAGGTCGTCTTAGTCAACCCCAGGACATGAGCTCACTCGGACAGTACTGAAGCTCGGTTACGTCACTTCAGTATGTGATAAGGTGCAATACCGCTTTCATTTAACCCCTGCCATGAGCCCACTAGGACAGTACTTAGCTCGCCTCCGGTGATGTCAGTATTTGATAAGGTGCCAGGTCGGTTGTTCTTTGACCAAGCACGCCTAAGGTAGCAAGGTGCAAGGCCGCAAACGAACGAGGTAGCAAACCCAAAGCCAGGAGTGGACATGAGCATCATTGAATCCCTTACTTAAGATCCCTTCGGTCCCTGAAGTCAGTCCCTCAATGTTGAATAACCGCAAGCACGTGATCTAACTCAAGCCCATGAGGAAAGCACACCCGCAGTACTGTAACTCCCTATGGCCAATTCGTACTGGTCTTTGTCTATCCCTCTCGGATATGTGGACATCCACTATATCAGTATAGCATTAGGTGGAAGCAGCAAAGCACATACGAATAGCAACCGAGCACCAGACAACAGACTACGATTAGGAGCAAGCACCATCTATCTATAGCGCATTCGAAGGCAGTACTGTATCTCCCTATGGCCAGAAAGTATGCTCATATGTCTAGGACCAGACCACCAAACAAGATAAGACCACTTGCACCTACACGGCATTCGGTGAAATCACTCTAATTAGGAAAGCATAATCGATCTACTTTCTATCCCTACGGTCCTGTCAGTATGTGAATAGCGATTTGCCGCTTTCCAGTAAACCCCAAACCATGAGCTCACTAGGACATTACTTAAGATCGGTACGTCCTGGCAGTAGACTCCTAAGCCCGCTTGCACCCACATAGCAGTCTGTGTTCGCTTATTAGGAAAGCAAGATCGATGATACTTAGCTCGCCTCCGGTCCTTGCAGTAGACCTCTCTTCTGACTAACCACCTCTGCTCTGACCTAAGGCATTAGCTCAAGCACATTATGAAAGTGCACCCGTGATACTTTACTCCCCTTGGCCAATTAGTGGGCTCATGTCTAGCCCATACCATCTCTATCCCCTGCACATCTGCTATATCTACATGGAATTCGGTGGAAGCACCATAGGACCAGTCCCATTAGCAACCGAGCACCTTTAACTTCTATTATATTAGGATGCTTAAGAATTTAGCTGCTTATTGCTTAATTAGGAAAGCATAATTGATCTACTACTGTATCTCCTGGACCTAGCACATTTACATGGCAACCAGCTAGAGCCTATTTGTAACAGCACTAGCGGTTAAAGTAAGAATTGCATGTGTAAAGCATACGATTAGCCCCAAACAGCTAGGACCTTTACCATCTATATCTTAATAGCAACTAGCTGGGACCAAAGCACCAAACACAAGAAATGGTATCCATGCCAACTCCGTCTGCAAGAACTAATCTGTCCAGCACCGGAAACCTCTTACCGAACAGCTTGATCTTCGGCTGAAAGCTTTCTTGTTGAATGCATAGACCGGGTTCTTGAAGTTTAGCTGTTTCGTTCCCCTGCAACTAGGAGGGGAGGTCTCACCAAAGTAAGTAAAAACTAAGATTAAAGGTACTTAATTGACCCACTTCCTTTAGGAGCCGAGCCGATCTTTCTCCACAATAGCCGCTGATCTTTCTTGTCTAACCAGTAAAAAGGTGCCTTGAAGCTAGGGTGGGCTCAGTACCTTTAAGGTAGGTGACCCTGAGAAAGACACCTTAATTAGAAAAGCCTTTGCGCATAAATCATAAATAAAGAGGATCCCTTACTTACTTAAATATGTGGAATGCTCCTCGTTATGTGTGCTAAACGAGTAACCCCTTCCCCTCTGCCTCGAGGAAAGGGATGAGCGCATGACGAGAAGGAAGACTTGTAATCGCTAACTATCTTAATGTGGGATCCTAACCTTCTAGGAACCCCTGCATCTGAATCTGAATTCTCAGCTTCAAAAGCTTCAACCTCGTCATCATCCGGTAAATCTGTTCCAACCTCGACTGCATCTTCTTATTAGAATTTAGCTGGTTCACCCGAAACTGCCTCTAGAATGACTTCTTTTCGAGGAAAATCTTTCACTGCTGGCTCGCTCCTGAATTACGCCTCACATTTTCATTCTTCTTATTATAACTCTTATTTTGAATTTGAAGAGTAAGGTGTAAACAACCTGCAACTGCAACTGCTTCTTCTACTTCATCGGCACCAGCCTCTTCGACTTTGTCTGAATCGACTGCCTTTTATTAGTGGCTGTCGAAATGCTCGGATTAGAAGAGGTGGAGTTCTTTAACCGCCTATCGTACTGATTTATCTAGGAGGTTGCCCGTTAAGCATAAGCTTCAACGTCTGCTTTGGCTGGAACATCCACTGCAAACTCAGCTTCTTCTTCAACTGCCTTTGAATCTCCCTCATCTGAATCAGCATCATCTGCGGGAACATCTACACCAGGACCGGCATCTGCTATGTCTGCTGCATCTGCTTCTCGATCAGCCCCAAAGGCAGGAACATCATCTGCAAAAGCATCGTTAAAGTAACCCCTGCCCTCTCGTCATGCCCTACCTGTAAACAACCTCTCCAACTCCGTCTGCACCTTACTCCCTATTAGCTTACTTTTCTTATACTCCTTATACTCGTAGATATGAGAACTCTTGTTCTCGCATTTCTCCATCAAAAGCAGCAACATCAAGAGCTGATACTGAAACTGCAAAACCCCCGCCCAATACTTCTTATGATTCGTCGACCTCATCTGCTTCATCAAAAGCTGCGGCAAAAGCATCTGATTCGTCTGCCATAAAGGAATTCTATTAGTAGTGGTTGGAATCTCCTCCGGCAAGGGGGGCTTCTTTAAAGGGAGGTTCTTCGGTAAATGCGCCCCAATTGGTTGAGTCCCATAAGGAGCTTAACCTCTGAGGTTGAGTTCCATGAAAGGTGTAACACTAATCCTAGGACTTGACTATAGGTATAGGTATAGGGTCTACTAGTCAGATTAAGGGACTTAATGTGGGATCCTAACTCCCCGGAATCATATATATATAAATTCTTGGCTTTCAAAGCAAGTTTAAGGTTGACACCTATTTTAATTATTCCCTGACCTTGAATTTCTTGCTTCATTTCCTGCATCTGTCCGAGAAACAGCTTTCCATTAGGAGCAGACGGAATGTCCCGCCTATTAGTGGCGATCGGAATCTCCTTCCTCTCCTCGGGCACTTTCCGCCTTTGTTGGGGATTCTTTGATACGGGTCTAGACTCCCGAAAAGGAAAAGGACCGACGATAGGTCAGCTATTACTGTGATGTACACCGCTAAAGCCCGGGAAAAGATAGATCTGACATACATAGCTCTAGTTGAGGTTCAAATCAATGCAATGCATCTTCTTAAGGAAGATTCTTCAAAGAAATCTGAGAGGGTTGGTCAGCCTCGCCTCTTAGTCCGGTTCGCCCTGCTAGGTCGAGGTGCAGCAAGCTTTCTAGGGGTGGGGGAGAAGATCTTTTCTTTCTTCTCCTTACCCATTATTTTGAAATAAGAGGGCCTGTACCATGGTAATTTCTTCTTTGACTCCTAGTATGAGTGCGAAAAGGCAGTCAAGCAAGGTGCGAAGCGCTAGTTGAGCTAGGAGTTTCCTTCGGGAAGTCATTCCAGGCAATAAAGCCAATCAGGGAGGAAAGCAAGTCAGTCAATCCGGTGAATCGCTTTCAGTCTCTCTTTTGCTTGACTAGGAGCTCTCCTGATAGTTGCTCTTCCGCTTTTCTTTAATCTTTCTTCCGGAAACTCTCCCAGTCGATAGTAGGGTCTGAGGTCGATAGGCATCACTTTCTCGATTTCAGTATTACGAATATCTTAAGCCCTTGTTATCTTCTGATCTACGACCATCCTCCACAACCCATCCTCCACGTGGTCTTTCTCTGGGAGCCCATCCTAAACCTAAATTACATTAGGAAAGAAAAGGATAGGACACTTGAATGAGAAGATACATGCCCACACCGAGCTCTACTCTTTCCTTGCGCTTGCTTTCCATATCTTCGCGGAATCAACTTCTTTGCAAAGCCTGTTTAAGCAGCTTCCACCCTATGCCTCTTTTCACTGTTAGCAGGGCTAAATACTCTTAAGTGAGGTTTATTCTCCCTTATAAGAAGATAGGAACGAAAGCACATCTCCCTTATCTTATGGATAGCCCCTCATCTCCCAAGTAGAATACTTCTTTAAAACTCCATCTTAATAGGTGGCATCATGTCATGCATGTGGAATACACAGACACAGCTCTAAGCTCTAAGTTCGTTATTGGTGAATTTCTTTTCTTTTTATGCTCCGTGCACAAATAAAGAGAAGAGTTTGGTCCTAACTCAGAAGGAAGTCACGGCTAGGCGGGTTAGACTGACTTGGCTCGCACATACTTATTAGAAGACTACACTCGAAAAGGACGGAATCTTAGTACCGCATAGTGAATATCAGTTAACCCAAACCTCCCATGGCCAACCCCAACATCTAGCACCCAACTTCTTTTGCGGCATTTAACTTCTTTTTGAGACCTTTCTTTGGCCCTAACCTCTCTTCCCCCTCCTTAGCAGTCGAGCTCTACTCTTTCCTTTGTTCACTTGCTTACCATATCTTTGTTCACACACACAAGCGCCCTTACTTAAATGCATTCAGTGCTTCAAGTATGATCAGATCATTAAATCTGGAATTAAATATGAGAGGAGATTAGCTCACATACCTGTCCACGTGCTCCCCAACTCGCTACGTATCCTGAACTCGCTCCATTAAGTAGACTCATTAATTGACTTATATGCTTCGTTCCTAAGGTGCATCCATAGGTGGATTCTTAGTTGCGAAAGATGATTCAAGTAGTTCGCGCGGAACGGGAGGAGCTTGTTGGCAAAACGAATGCTACCTCAGACTGAAGTCACATGAAAAGATTTCTTTTCTTCAATAAGTCAGCCCTAAAGCCCTAGAATTATCTGGAAGAGATGGAATGTGCAGGGAAGAACCTTCTAGTTTCAATAAGGCAGCTAGTTTCTGGGGAATGTAGAGAATAACCCTCGGGCTTTAACATCAGTAAGTAGGGAAAAACCTTCTAGAATAGGGCAGCTAAGGCAGGGAAGAACCTTCGGCTTTCTTGTTATAAAACCTGGGGAAAGACAAGGCAGGGAATGCCGGGAAGTAACATTAGCACGATTCACGGGACGAGGATAAGTACTGCAGTTTTGGCAAGAAGTTTTCAGTTAATCCCACCTATTACCTAAAAATTAAAGAAGCATTTATAGACCCGGACTTATGTAAAAACAGGGGTAGCAGTCCTGCTGTTAATGAAAAACTTGGGCTTTAAAGCAAAATAAAAGACTTAAATTACCTAATTTAGTATACTAAATACTACGGATTTACCAGAACGGGTATAAGTATAAGGGTGTTTGGGCACCAAGATCATTTGCAGTTAAGAGACATCATGGAAGGCTGGTTCGTGTTCAAAGAAAGCGTCTAGTACCTAGAACGGTGAAGTAAGCACATTACACCGCATAACATTAAACGGGATTCCTGGATTACCTATTGGGCAGAGGCGGGAAGAATCGGAGTAAACCAAACTTCTATCCTACTCCTAAGCCCGAGATTACTTTTTCTTATTGAGAGGGCGATTCCCGCCCGGGAAGCGGGATGCGGTCTTGGACAGAAAGATAGCTGCTAGCCACTCCTTCTTACTGAACTTAAAAAGAAGGATGTAAACCGCTTGACTTTTCTTTTGTTCGGGGAATTACAAGGGAACCCTTGAATAGTTGAGGTTGTTTACACGTACTTCTTTTGGGACACAGTTGGGCGTCCTTATCTTATTGACTAGGGTTGACTCGGTAGCTCTAGTGTCTCTGAGGAGACGGGTTCTGTTCCAAGCCCTGCTGTTTATATATGAGGATCCGAGAAGCCTACTTGTTCACATCTATCTATTTCTTTTATATAAAAGAGATTAGGTAACCGAGGCCCTTTCCTTACTAGCTTTAATTAGGAAGTTTGAGGGCTACTCGCATATAAGCGGGCAAGCCGGGGGAAGAGGTTAAGAAACGAGCCCTAAAGTGTAAAATGTCTAAACCAACCTAGCTTAGAGCTTAGAAAGCTACCCCAATCATAGCGGGATGGAAAGGTCAAGGTAAGCATCCGAAGAAGGGCGGCTGGCCGTATCATCATCATCAGCCACAGGACTCTACTGTTCTATTAACTCTTGTTAGTGGGCGAGAGCCTTAGTACGTACCGCCTGCTCATGTTCAAAAGAAGAAAGCTTCTTAGCTTAGTCTTTTAGAATCGAAAGCTTCAAACAAAAGTGTGAGAAATACGGTATCCACACCAAAGAAAGAAATTCTATATGATCTTTGCAGTATGCAGTAAGCGCAATATATAGAATAATGAAGTACAGCGCTGTACTGTTCGAAAAAAGCTTCAAATAACATATATTGGTATTGGTTTACCGGCCTTTACTACCCTCTTTAACCGAAAACTCTTCACTAGCCGTTATTTTCTTATACTTCTTATTTATATATAAGAGAGGAGATCCGATCTCCCCTGAACCAGAACCCAAAAGGCGGTGGGGGCACGCATAACCACCATCACATCTTGACTTGGTACGACTACTTGGTATCTTTCTATAACAGGCTTTGAAGTAAATACTGATCAAAGTTCCCATTCGTCTTTCTAATTAGCAATATAGTAATAGAATAGAGTAGGCCATTTATCTATATCCTTTTCTCTATTCTCCCTGGCATCCTTTGAACAATAGAAATCAAAAGTGCAATTCAATCTCAGTAGTTAGACATCTTAGCTCTCTTATCCCTTTTCTCGGTTATATATATACGTATATATTGAGATAATGCTTTCATCACCCCTCTTCTCTCTCGATGATGGACCGAGAGATGAGTCTATTCTTGCAATGGGAATAGATTAGTGATTCAGTGGGGGCTTCTTATGATGAGTCAGTTGAAGCAGTAAGGTGCTGGTGAACAATGCATCTTTTTTGCCGGCTAAAGCATAGACTTTAACTTTACTTTATATGAATATGCTGCTAACTAAGCCAACTCTTATATTGCAAATGCCTTGGTTTAAATTGAAGATATATCTCTGTTTTATCCTGACATTGACTCTCACACGGCACATGGCCTTCTTTATTGACAGGACAAGACGAGAAATTAATTAAACAGGGAGGACGGACGTTAAGCGATGTACTCCTAATTTCCGACCAGAATAGCTTAAATATTTCTATTCCAGAATAGATAGAGTGTGGTGAAGGACGAGAATCTAAGCATTACTTTCTGCTTTTTTGGACAGTCAAAGCAAAGGCCAAATTAAAGGTTCTTTCGTGCCAAATTCTGGGGGTGTAAGACCTTTTAATTTATTTTCAATCCTTTCAAAAGGGAATAAGAAATTAAGTTGGATTAAGATTGTACATGGCCCAGAAATTCCAGTCGTAATGGTTATAAATCGGGTGTGATCCCTTGCGATTGTCCTAGGAAAGGGGATTAAACAGGCTAATAAGAGTTGGGGCCGGAATAAAGCAAATAAAAGCTGGGTTTAATAGCTGATCTAGCTTTAGATTGATCTCTTAACACATGCAAGCCGCATTAGTTTACCTAAGGAACGAGCTTACTCGGTATGACAAGAACAGGTCAAATTAATACATTTCTATCTGAAGCCCTGCATTATTTCTGTCAAAGGCGCCTTGTCTTTATAAGGGCCCCCACATAATGGAACAAACAACGCTCCTTTACTAATTACATTGGCTTCGTTGACGGCTGCCTTGACTTCGTCATCATGAAAGGCTTTTTCCACGGCTTTGTCCTTGATCAGGATCTGATCCTTCTGATTCTGAGACTTCGTTTGCTTATACTCATAGGTATGACAACTCTATAAACTGCAGCATCTGGAACGGCTTCATCGTCTCGACCGGTGGCTTTTTCTTCGAATTCATTTGCAACTTCGCCCTGAACAGCTTGTTTTCGAAAGAAATCTTTGTCAGTTTCCAGGGATTTCGACTTACTTTTACATGAAAGGACGTAACCACAAAGCTGTTTACCTTTCAACAAATTCTTCGTCAGTCTCCCTACCTGTTTTGCGCTAACGTTGCTTCAACCACTGGCTCACCATCAAATTCTTCTTCTACCTATTATGCTAATGCGTCTTCGTCCACCAAGCTACGCTGGAAGGTACCGAGGAGAAGTAGGTGTTTATGTTTAATAAATGGGATCCAGCTACTCCACCACCTGCAAAAGCTGCATCTGAAACTGGGAAGGAAATCTGCTTTATTGGCTGAAACCGGTCCATCGCTTCCATCATCTGCAACTTCTCCATGAGACACTGCTTTGTCTTCGTCTTGGTTTTCTTCAATTCATAGGTAGGAGAGTGCTTGTTCACCTTCGTCCGATAGTTATGAATCAACGATTTCTTCGGATACTTCTTAATCTTCGGAAGCTGTCTCCTTTTCCATTGACCAACTGTCCCTCACTGACCATTCCAATAACGGGCTGCACTAACCCCTCTCCAAACTTTAGCTCTAAACGGGGAGCAAACTCAGGTTTCTCCCTTATCAAATTGGCTTCGGCATCACTATAGATTGAGCATTTTGAGTGGAAGATCTAATGCATTTCTTTGATCAAGGAAGCATCCTCGATTGAACTCATAAAAGAGAAAAGAGGTGACACCACTACTGGCTCGAAAGGATTCTAATTAAGACTGGCTCGTCCATATCTATAAAGACCAATCAATGACCGGAAAAAAAGACTGCATCCTTTCGTTCGCTCCACTCGAGAAAGAAAGACTACACTCGCTCCGTGGTTTTCGGCTTACAATTGGTGGTTTTGCCTTAGTTTACAACCCTAACATCTCTGAATTTGTGGATTCTGAGAGCGCCTACTAAAGTTGCATAGCTATTTTCTCGCCCCTTGAGTAGGAGATCCTTAGCGTTGACAACTGCACCATGAAGAGCTTCTTTTTCATTCGAATTCATTCCAACTTCTCTTTCTGGTTCCAGGACTTCCCTTTCTTATTCCTGCAGGCAGGGGACCGACCGATATGTCTTCTTCCGCGGGATCTGCCCGAACTTCTTCTTCGGCTACTGCGTCTTCTCCGTGAACTGGCGTTAGGAGCTTAGACTTCTCGGCTGGGGCCTACCCCGATACCCATTTTGGGAGCTGAGGGTATACGCCTTTCAGGATCTATTTGATCTTCCACAGGATATGTTCCCGGGCTACGGGTCTCTTTCTACTGGCTGAGTGCCTAAGGGCCCTTTAACTAGCATATCTTTACTTGAGAGTCTTCAGCTCCTCAGGTGGATCGCGCTTTAGTTGCTTTTTCTCGCCACTTGATCTCTCGGCATGAGCAGTAGAGTAGGTTCCCTATTTACAAGGAAAGGCGCCCTTATATTAAGATTGAAGGTGGAACCTTTCTTTCCATCTCCGCCAAAAGTTCCATCTGGAACGGCTTCATTTGTTGGGATTCCTCTTGAAATTAGTTGTTGTTTCTCGGCGATTTTGACTTCATATGATACTCAGCCATAAAGACTTGCCGCTACTGACGGAATATTTCATGCTTCCTGAAAAGAGACTACTATAGGACTATAAACCTACGTCTTTTATTAATCACATAGGCTTCCCTTTTCATGTGTTACTCGCGAATTGACCTTGACCGGAGACCTGACATTCCTAATTCAGTTTTCCTCATCGCCTCTGGTTGAAAACAGTTAAGTTGAGCGCTCTCTTGCAGTTAGGAAGGGTGCCTCATTAAAGTGAGTAAGGATTAAGATATAAGGTATATAATATAAGGGACCCATCTACTCCAACTCCAGTAAAATCATCATCATTTGAATAAGCTCCATCCACTTCCTTTGAATCGCCAACTTGATCAGATACTGCTTTTGAATTACCAACATCAGCAAAAACATCGGTATCTTCATCAGAAAGGGCAACTTCCTTTGGACCAACATCTGCTTCATTCTTTGTTGCATCTTCCGAAGCGCCTTACTTCTCTTATTCTTATAGGTCTTCTCTCCACGGCTGCTACTTAGTCTCAATCAGCAGGAACTGGTTGAACTCGCTCTTTACCTTCGTCCCGTGCTTGCCTTTTTCTCATGAAATGGATAGACTGGCCCCCTTTAAGTAAGGGGGTCCCTGTTAGTGCTATAAAGAGTAGGGATTTTAAGCGTATATATAATAGGATCTCTCTTTCCATCAATATCTGCAAAAGCTGCTTCGAATTCTCCCAGTTCATCTGAAACTGCTCCTTCAACTGATAAGTCCGCTACTGGGACGGAAACTTCTCATACCACCCTGCCTTACTGTCTTCCCCCAACACCTGCTAAGGCTGCCTCGACTTCACCCCGAGCAACTTCTTTTTCGTCTTCATTACCCGCGAATTCTCCTCGAACAGCCAGAATTCATTGAGCGATATACTAAAGACCTGTATACCCCCAAAAAGACGGAAAGTGCGGAAGATTTCAACCGGAAAAGAAGCTCCTAGAGAAGAAATTTCAGAAGCAGCTGTTGTTGCAGATGCAGGTGTTTATGGTGCTCCAGTTTTTGCTGGTGCTGGTGCTAGTGGATCTCTACTCTTATAAGTATAATCAATCTGGGATCACTTGAGTCTAATAAAGGGCTACGTTGAACCCTATCTGAGGGTGATACTACCACCGGAAGACTATAAAACTACGGTTTTCGCTAAGCCAACTGCCATCAACAGAAACAACTCTATCCCCTTTCGTTGTGGAACGCATAGACTGATTCCCTTGCAATTAGGGTAGGTGATCCCACTAGAACAAAGAAGGATTAGAATTGCTAGTCCGTAAATGAATGAGATCCGCGTCCACCACTCTATAAACAGCTTAATCGTCTTCGAATTCTTCTTCTTCTACCACTACTGAACTTCATTCCCAATATTGACCCTTTGGCCTATACCTTAATGCTCTACTTGCATATGAAAGAAGTTGAGTACATTAGTACAGTAGAACTGTTGGCCAACATGACAGTCGAGCTCATGCCGAGTGTTACGATTCGTCTCTCGGGCAGGAATGCTAGTTAACCATATGCGTGCTTGCTTTTACCTTTTTAAATGGATTCTTTCGCTTATCAAATGATAATAGTGGAAAGCATGGATCAGAAAGGGTATCTGCTCTGCTTCAATTTGTTAATAGTGTTCTCATCAATCTCAAATATCAATCATATTTAAAAAGATAATTAAAAGTAAATAAGATCAGAATGAAGTCGTGTTAAGCGTATTCGTATCCTCGCTTTTGAACAAGAATTAGATTTTCTCTGTAGGCAGAGAGTTTGCATGTGATGATTGGCTAGTGCACTTGTTTTATATTTCACCATCTTACATTAAAGTCACTCGAAGAAAACTAGACAATTCATAGATTTAGCATTCACTTTGATTCTCAATCCCGTGTGAGATCCTGTAATAGGTTTCATCGGCAGGCAGCTGGGGCTCGAGGCGCAACCAAGACATTTACACAATTATAAGACAATGAGAATAAGGTGAGCCACCCATCGTACGGTATTGACGATAGATATATAGGTTTACACCCTATTGAATGAATATTCAAAGGATAATCCAAGAATTCATGAATCTAAGGAAGCAGTTCCAGATTCAGTTGAAGCGTGAGAATTATATCATATTTATTTGATTTATTAGATCCGCGTAACTTTTCTCCTCCCTCGAAAGTGCCGTCTACTTTACTCATTCGCGTAACTTTCTTGATTGGCATTCCAAACGCTGCCATGCCATAACAAAACGACATGCAAACGGCTTGTTCGAAACCGCGGCAAGACCCTCTTACCGCTAACCCAGCTAGCTATCCACGGCCTATTCATTACAACAAACGACATGGCTTTCGTCCTGATACGCCTTTAGCGGAAGCAGCAAGCGTACTTTACTGAATTAAGCTAAAAAGATCCTTTCCTCGATCTCCCACTACAAGTAAGCAAAGAGTATAGGAATAAACGAAGTAGCCTTTGATACCAGTTAAGCCTTTATCAAGACGTTCCCCGTCTTACGATGAGGCGTACGCAGTTGCCCCTTTTCACTAAAAAGCTGGATTAGACGCCCGTGCAGTGGCGGGATCCAAGGATGCCCTACTCATCTTATTACTATATTTCAACCTGTGAATAAAACAAAATACCCAACCTCAGCCACAGGAATCTAGTTTGGTAGTTCAGTTAGTCTCCTCTCTTTAGCAGTCGAGTCCCCTCGTTCCTGGGTCTCGTGATAACAGCGACGAGTCCTCCCAATCCCTATGCCCATTCCGTCCCTATCAACCTTTGCGGAAGCGGGGAGCATATCTAAGATCTTTCACCCCCTATCTAAGACAGGGTATCTACCTTTACAAGCATTAAAACTATCTAGGAAAGACGCAGTCTATTTGGACTCAATCATTCGTCGAGACAGAAGTTGGCTCAAGCGAGAGTGAAGAGGAGACGACTTCACTTACTGGTGTAAGTCCACAGGAAAGGCAAGCGAATAAGATTGTCTTTGTATCGTATATAAGATAGTAAAGTCAGATCAGAGGTGGAGTCTTTTTCCTTTTAGACGCTCACATATAAGAAAGAATAGGACGAGGTGCGAAGCCGCAATGGATGGCCTCGTGAAGGGCGTGTTCTCCTTCTTTCACATCTCATCTAATTCACAAAAGAAAGAAAATCTCAAGCCTAGCCACCCATCCAGTCGTAAATGGGGGCGGGCGAAGTAAGAAAGATCCTGTTGTTCGGAGGTGAAACATCTGCAACTGCTGTTTCTGATTAAACAAAGATGTCTTTGATGTCCTTCTAAGAGTGCACCTTGAAGGTTGGTTCCCGCTTGTCCAAGACAAGTAAGTATGTTTTGATCTTACACAGTAGAACTACCTTTCTTTTGTATCCATCGTCAGCCAAAGCTGCTGCCTTTCTTTGTCCAGCTGCGGCTGTACCTGATGAACCATTACTTTAGTTCGCCAAAGGCCTCTCTTCCATATATATACTCAGTCAGATTGAGACTAAGATTAATTGAGAGTCAGATTAACAAGGAGCTTACAGGAGAATAGGTATCTATCTAAGATAGTGAATAAGCCTACAGATACATTCTAAGAAGCGGGAGCGAGTGTAGTTTAATATTGCTTTGCTCAACGAATCAGGGTACTTCCCGGAATTAGTATTCTTCACTTTCACGATTTTTAGTAGTTGGCCTTTCATCGAACCTTATAAATTGTTGTTTTGATGAGATTGATTCCTCGACTGCATGTCCAATCGAAGACTCAACGAATTAGCGTGTACCTAGCAATTAGTCTTATACACTTTGACGATTTTGACGAAATGTGATTTTAAAAACATTACATCTCCAACCTTTTGTTGCTTTTTAAGCTGCTTTTGTATTCCTTAAAGTTAATTATGATCGGGAAGATGCCCAAAAACACGGAGCGAGTGGAGCGATTTAAAGGAAATTGCCTCAAATGGTGCTGACCCAGCTGCAGCTTTTCTAGTTTTTGGGGGCGGCTCTTGCTGATCCGGCTGATGATCAACTAGATAAATAAGTATGAGGCACATCAGCCTCAGTCCTGGTCGAAGATGCTTTTCCAGATCCTGCTGTTGGAGCAGATCGTGATGCTACTACTTTTGGGTTTGAAGACGAAGGCGAACCAGATTTCAAGAAAAGGCTGTCATACCCATGATTTGAAGAAAACTAAGCTTTCGAAGCTGATCGAGCACAATAATCAGTAGCAGACAAAGCACTAAATGGAAAGGCAATGGATGAAGCTGTTGCTGGAGTTGAAGCAGCTGTTTATGGTTCACCTTTTTTGCTTTACCTTAGGGAAAGAAAAGTAAGAAACCCAGGTTTACCCTATTTCACGGGGAAGAACAAGAGTAAGCAGTTCCTGGAGAATTCGAAGAAGAAGAAGAAGCTTAAGCCGGCGGGGCAGGTGCCATTTGGAATGAACCTTACCTTTATCTTACCGCGGAATTACCTTCCCCCGGTAATGTTCTACATAAACTACATAAAAAAGAAGAGGGTCTTCCTGGTCTTATGTGATGGAGCGAGCCATGCACTTGCGCACTTGCATTTTAATATTCTTTAACCGACCCAAAATAAGGGGAATAGGGAATAGAATAAAGGTAGAAGTGTCATCGGACACAGGGGTCACAGGCGGCCTTGACTTGAATGCTTGACTTGAATGGTAGCTCTTCCTTTAAATTAAATTTACATTGTCCAACGGAAAAGAGCTTTCCTTGGAAATGGCAGGCAGTGGGCCCGTTTCAGTTGTTTTTGCTTTTGATGCTCTTCCTTATAGATGATTTGAATCTGCTTTAGCTGATGAAATCTCAGTCTCATCGGGTTAGGGGAAAGGTCTTACCTATAATAGTAGTAGTAGAAAGGCCTCTAGTAGAAGAGAGATCCTCTCATCCGTATCTAAATAAAAAAGAAAAAGTTACCCGGCTCGCTTCAAGTATTACACTCGCTCCGTGTTTCGAGGGAAGTGGATTTCAAACTCCTATCCTTGAGTGCATTTTATGAACTTAAGACTTCTTTTCCAGCCCAGTAATGAATCTAAGTACGGCGGGCTCCACTATATATAGCAGGGAAGGCCCTTGGCACGAGCAAGAGCAAGAGCCAGATTACAGGTATATAATCCAATCCATATAGGGCCCCCTTTTCCATCAACCCCACGATCAGCAGCTGCATTTGCTTCATTGGCTTCAACAGCCTTTTCTTTGTATTTGACTTAAAACCGCTTCAATTTAGGAATCTCCCTCATCCGAGACTTCTTCAGATTCATCATCTGATACTTACTTTTATGGAAGTCATAGGCATGAGAGTTCCTTTACCAGGGCTTAGACTCATAGGTATAGGTCTGCTACGGCTGATACGTCTGCAACTGCCCCCGATTCCTGTTCTTATTGTCCTTATCTAACTCTTAGCTCCCCACTCCACTCCTTAGTTATTAACCCAAACCTTCTTATCTAAGGGAGATACACAGGCCTATATCTTAACTCTTCGGCTTCGGGTGGACTCACGCTACTGAAGGGAATGAACTAGTATAGAGACTACGTAAACGGGCTTTGCGTCGTAACACGCGGCACTGGCCTCTGTTCCAACGGTAACCAACCTGCTTCCTTTAGAAAGCGGGTTTGACTTCCTTCTTCTTGCTTGAAATAGAAAGCCATCGTAAGAAAGGGAGAGACGAAACGAGAAGGAGAGAGACCTGCGTGCTAAGGATTTTAAGACAAGACAATCCACTTTTAAATTAAGAAAAAAAAGCATGAAATGAATAAATATAGTAAGTAATAATAGAGGATAAACTTCGATCGAAGAGCTGGGGTTGTTTTAGCCCCTCTAATAAGGGACTTACAGAGCATCCGTAGCTAACAAAGGGTAAAAGGGCCTGGGTAAAGGAGAAAGGGAAAAGTAAGGAGGATCTTTTTGCTCTACACTTATGATTCTCGGAAAGAAAACCATTTTATCTAATAGAGTGATATAAAAGGGCAGTAAGGCTTTCTAGCCCTAAAGTATGCAGAACAGACGAAATAGCGTTTAAGTTTGTTGGGCCCCCGTTTTCTGAAAGTTAGAGGGATGCCGATGAAAGGTATGATACGTCCGGAACTGGAACATCTTCTCCTTATGATATGCCCGGCCTTCGGCTGGGAGGTGGTAACCAACCCCAATCTCTTCCTCGCATACTAGTCTTAGTGCCAAGAGTCAGCTTTCTTTGTTCACGTTCACTGATGAAACTTGCGCATTTGCCATTTTAGGGGAAGAAGGGGAGCAAGTCCTGTTGAACGTACCATTAGAGGCGCACAAAACGCGGCTTAGCAAAAGGATCTCCCGCGACGAGTCCTTCCAACCGCCAATAGTCTCGTCTGCATCCGTTGCTCAAAGGAAGGGAGTTCAACCACTGCTTATGCGAGAAGGAGCAAACTTCATTCATGTACCTGTTAAGGAATTCCCCAAATTAATTAAATAAAAAGCTTACCAATATAGATTAAATTAACTAAACTTTTCTTGCAGCCCTATGATAAAATATAAGAAATTTCTTTCTTAATTTGAAGTTCGGTGCATCTCTAGTACAACTAGTACGGCTCCTAAATCGTTGGAGTGGGCTAAAGCAAAAGTCGCATAAACCTGGTTCTAGGCTGGAGAAGAAGAAAGCTACCTGTCTGTACCTCTATCACCCGTCTCATACTAAAGCGCAGTCAAATCTCATACTTTTTAAAAAGAAAAAGAGGGAGCAGGAACTGCTTTCCTTGGTTTAGTAGGGGCAGGAAGAGCAGGACGACAGCCCTATTTCCTCTTTGCTTTGGTAACGAGCATCCCTAGTGGCTTCTCCCCGAACAAGGAAGATCCCCAACAACCACTAACTAACTCTATTAGTCCCAGTGAGTGCTGTTCTATATAAGCTACGACTCCAAGATGTTACGAATACACGGGAGGCATATCTGTGGCATGTTCCCTAATGCTAGAAGTGATATCCCATGAGACTTATTGACCTACATTCCCTGTCTTATTATCACATCTTACCCAATGTTAGGGTGCTAAAAGTGATATCTGCAAAGGCTATCCCAATTCCTAATGTTAAAACGGAACCAAGAGACTTTCTTCAATGCAGGCTATAATGGCCCCACCCCCTCGGCTCTGGAAAAGATGATACTTGGCTGCTATCATAGAAAAAAAAAATTAAAAAGAGGAAGTGTCTGGTAAAGAAGTGGATACCTTGTTTACTTACCCTGGTATGCCGATAAAAGGCTAAATCCCTCGACAACTAGACTAGACAGGGTACGTATGCGTGCCCTCTTCAAACAGAAAGAACCGATGAGAGTGTTTCGCGCGAGAAGTCTACCAAAGCCGGGAACCCTACAGCAGACCTCACTCCTAGGACGGGTGCCTTTTACTCGTTATCTGTCCTACTTAATCTTTCCCCACTTTTATGTCTTACCTTAGCTAGAAGTCTTCCTTAACTATAAGGTGTAGTAGTATAATTCGTTATCTGCCTCTGTCAATTGAATCTATAATGACTAACCGTCCAATTCAAGGCATTCCAAAGGCCTGCATTCTCCCGGCCAATCGCTTCTTTCCATTACCAGCTGTGTCTTGCGCATCGCCTCTCCTTTTCTCGTGGAATCGATAGACTGGCTCCCTTTAAGTAAGGGGTCCTAACCTAAGGGCCAAGATAGCAGTAGTAGTCAGAATGGTACCCCTGCTTCCAGCATCAAAAGCTGCATTATCGGAACCCATAAAAGCATGATCGAAAGCTTCGACTCCATTTTCCGGGAATTAAGACCAAAAGGAACCAAAAAGCAGGGCAAAGTGCGCCTTCGGCTCATAGTAGAGTGCTGTTCTCGATAAGCTTCGACTGCAGCTTCAACTCATAGCACAGCCTCGGCTTCAGGTTCTGGTAATGCTTCGAAACCAATCCTTTGTGGAACAGTTTTTAGCCATTTTAATTTTAGCTCTTTAATTCAATTAAAATAATTCACCAAACACGGGAAAAAGGGGATGAACTGCTTTTTTACTTAAGAAATTGAAATTCTTGCGCATTTTTTTATACTTACCGGGGAAATTGGGCATTAAAAAAGGAAAAAGGGCAGGAATTGGGCACCTTTCCTTGTGAAAAGGCCAAAATCGCATAAACATAAACTAGGACTTCACTCGCCAACAGCTCCTTTGCCATGATCTTCCTCTTACCTTGAAATCCGTTCACGCTTCTTTTCATTAGTAGCAGACGGAATGTCCCGTATATTATTAGCTTCCTGCTTGATCTAGGACAGTTAGCGACGAAACCTTAATTCAAAACACCATTCTTAAAAGCATCCTTAACTTAAATAATTCTAATTAATTAGAATATTCCCCTTAAATTAAAGTACTTCTTCCCGGAGGTTGATTTCCTTCGAAAGAAGAGGGGGTGCCCAATCTCATGTAGGGTACTACCCTATTTTAGTTAAATACGCTTCTAGCTTTCTCTAGGAATCGGGTTAGCCTTTGCGCTTACTCTTACACACCGGTACGATTTTGCTTAACTTGTTTGGGCTTGTGCTTTCCATGATGATGATGCGATGCTCTAAATAAGGCATGCTTCCCGCGGGTCATATCCATATAAGACCCCGGCTTGCCCTCCGCTATTTAAAGAAATTCCCGCCTCTCTCTCAACAACAGCTGCACCTTACTCTTCCTCGGCAGCAAGTGTGATGTTAAGGATGTTAATAAATGGGGGCGAGCCAACCAAGCCACCAGTCCACCTTGGCGCATATCTGTTTGAAACCCTAACCGCGACCCAGCTAAACAAGAAGTCCCCAGTTCATTCGCCCTGGCCAAAGGTTACCGAGACAAGCTCCCTCAACCAGTTAAAAGATAAAAGATAAGACCCGAGGTACCGCCCTTGCATTAAAATCCTCAAATTACATGTGTTAAGGACCAATCTAGAGCTAGATCAGCCCTAGCACCCAAAACGAAGAGCCTTCCCATTGCCCTTGTATTCTGCATTCCCTGCCTTAATTCTCTTAAAAGAGAGAACATGCTTCCACTTACCACCAAGACTTGCATGTGTTAAGCATACGATTAGGTCTTCTATTTATTGAATTCTTTATTTAGGAGCAAAAAAGTCGATTAAAATAGGCGAGGCGCGCTAGCCCTTGGTCTTGAAAGGGGGAGTGTCTTTCTTCTCTTTGGATGGGAATCAATACAATACATTAATTATAATTCTTTTTGTGCTTTAGTGCAAATTAAAAACCTTAATTAAAAACAACCCTTAACGAAAGCAGGAAAACATGTCCTGATGTCTCTGGTGTCTTGTGGTGAATGGGGGGTGGGTCTCCAAGTGAAACCTTAAACGCCAATCCTAGGCCTCAAGATCAGCCTTAGGCTTAGCCCAGGCTACGCTCTCTCCAACGCCACCAGCACCTTACTCTTCTCGATCACCAGCTGCATCTGGAACGACTTCACCTGCAATAGCTTTATAGTCATTTTACCACTCTTTAGAAGACTGAGAAACTCTTAATGCCAATAGCTACTTCTTTCATGGGTCAGCACCTAAACTTCTTCATGAAGGGCTTCTTTTCGAATAAAATCTATCTCGTTTTGCCCGCCTTTTTCGCTGTAATTGTTTTTGCCTTAAGGAGACGGTATCTTTTTGCGGAGTGGACGAACCCCTGCCTTTTGAGGCATGAGCCTGCCTTCTCCTCGTGGAGCGCGTAAACAGGGTATTTTGTAGCTAGGATAGGTGATCCCTCGCCAACACAGGTAAGAAACCGATACTTTCCTACTACTATATATACTACAGCACTATAGTAGTGGCTGGGGACTGTAAACCCCTTGCAAAAGCTCCAACTCCATCTACAACAGCTGCTAAATCGCCTTCGTTTGCTTAGGCTCATAGAATGAAGCCATTTTTACGGAGCGAGTGCAGTCTTTGATGTTAATAAGTGTGGAGTCCCGGAGCGAGAGGAGAAGTACTCCAGCTGTTAACACGAGAAATGATCAAACTTTTCTTTCGAAAGCAAGCTACCCAGGAGTATGGTTTCGAGTTGGGACCGATACACTTGAATAAAAGTAAGTTCAGGGATAAGAAAGCCAGTAATGGTTAGCATGAATTATGCGCTCTAGTCCCTATAAGATAAGAAAGGAAGACTGCTAGGAGTACCCGAAAGTGGAGCATCTGAGAAAGAACACAGGCCTGGGATGGTAAGATTTCATTTCAGGTTCCACAGAAGGATAATCAGACTCAACGAATCAGGGTACTTCTAGGAATTACTATTATACACTCATGCGATTTTACCAAATTGGACTTGCAATGATGCTCGAAATATGCCTTACATTTTGTTGTTTTGATGAGATTGAAAGGACTTCTTGATCCCTCACTCACGTTTTTCTGTGACTCCAAATCTCATCCCCCCTAATTAAATTGTTTTGTCTCTGAATTTGTTTAAATTTCAATTGCTATTGATGAGTAGATTTCTCCCTCTAAATCTACTGCTAAGGATTTATCTCTCGACCCTTATAAAGAAAGCTATCAGAGTAGAGGTGAAAGCAGCTTTAATCCTCTAAGCATTGCCAAGCCAACTCTTTAACTAACATTCTTTAAAGCAGGACAAGGCAGTTTTAGCAGATTCGTGTGAAATCTTTCACTACTGGCTCGCCCCGTAGTAAATATCAGGGCACATGCCCAACTAAATAGCAGTAAAAAAGCTCCCTTGATGCAGAACTTGTGAGTTCAACAAATGCTCTTATTCGAAGCACCATTAGAAAGAAAAGAAGAAACTTCAGCTCTTTGATATATTTATATTTAAAAGAAGATGTGAAATAAGAAGTTGGTTTAATAGCAACGCTACCTATAGCCTTAACACCTGCAATTAGTCCTATAGTTTCCGTAAATTCTGGGCAGACAGGTTTAGAATTTAGCGGATTGCGCCTAAGAAAGAAAGTGGTGATCCAGCCAATCCCGACAAGCAAAGCCGGTCCCATTCTATAAAGAAAGCACTTAACTAAATAGTACTTCACATTGAGAACATATACCGGAGAAGGGTACCTTGGAAGAATTCCTTTATTAATTATATTATAGAAGTCAATCAATAAAATTAGATATGATTATGCTTAATCTCATTTGTTATGCCAGAATTGAAATTCATTCCCAAAAGACCGTTTCGTTTGAGCCCAGCTGCCGTCTTTGATCCGTATCGCGCCCAACCCAAGCTCCCCTCTGAGCTTTAGCTCTTTCTGTAGCGTGCATCTTTTTTTCTTCTTTCTCCACCAACTTCTAACAAGGAAAAGGCACCTTCCCTCGCTTTTCTTTTAACAAAGGGAATTGGGACCCAATTTCCACCGCACCTTATTCTATTCTATGGTAACCCCGTCCCTGAGATTACTTATCTTGATTACTTTAGATACAGTCCCAAGATGCAATCGTCTCGCTTCGTATCGACCTACTTTCATACAAGAGGGCAGGGTGCTTCAAGAGCTCTTTCATCGGGTGCCGGTAAGGTAAAAGAAAAGGGTTGGTCAAGCAAGCCCACCCTTACACCATAAGCAAGGGTCACCTTTTTCTTAGTATATTAGTAAACGGACAAAGAAAGTGCTAGGCCGGCCTGTCAATCGGACTA